>SZWC01018091.1:33058-45044 GCA_023375785.1 Penium margaritaceum | reverse complement strand
TGGCAGAAACACATCCCCTCCCTCACTTTCCCTCGCACACTTCAAAGTTGCACTTCCTCCCTCACTCAAATGCGTAGCAGCTTCTGGCTCCTCTGTTGGCCCTCTTACTCCCTCTTTTGCCACGTCTCCCTCATCTCCCTCTCGTGAAATCTCTCCCTGCCTTTCCAGCTCAACGTCAATCTCTGCCAACACATCCATCAGATCTTCCGTAGGCTCCCCCTTCTCATCCCCACGCACATCCTCCTCACCCTCGGCACAATCCTGAGGGAAAAAAAGACCTTCCTTTTGTCCCACCTGAAATTCCTCGTGCTCTTCCCTTCCATGACCCTCACAGTGATCATGCACGTGATCGTGGGGCCCGCAGTCGTGGTGGTTATGTGTTCCGTATGTGGGGCACAGCAGTCTCGTGGCGAAGTGCCAAACAGTCGTGTGTGGCTCGAAGTGTGGCTGAAGCTGAATACATGGCATTGGGTGAAGCATCTTGTGAATGCATCTGGCTGGCACGACTGCTTGAGGAATTGGGGTTGCCCACTCATGCCGTTGCACTTCATAGCGACAGCTCTGCCGCACGCCGCATTGCTGAGAATGATGGTGTGCTGCATCCTCGCACAAAGCATATCAGTGTAGAGCATCACTTCGTCCGCAAAGCAGTCGAGGCAGGTGCTGTGCAAGTGTGCCCAATCAGCGGTGATGCCCAGCTGGCCGACTTCCTCACCAAGGCACTTCCATCTCCTGCACTCCATCAGCAACTTGAGCACCTTGGTTGCATCCCCACCGCACTCATGTCCAAGGGGGCGTGTTAATCCTCTGTATGTATTTTTTCCTCCCCGATGTGGACATGAGTGCGCAGGGCATGCTGATCCAGAGAGTGGAGGCAACGCACACTCAGTTTGCACGCCGAACCCTTCCTCGGCTACCTCTGGGGTCGCCAGTGCGCTTGCCTCCCTCTCGCGGCATTGCCTCTGCTTCGCTCTCCGTGCCAGCTGTGGCAACAATGTTGGATCCTAGTGAAACCTGTATTTGTCCTCACCTTGGATGGCTGCAGAACCTCGGGAACCTAGGTTAGGTCTAGAATAGTTAGGGGCATACTGTGTGTTTTGTTGTGTTTTCGTGGAATGGGACAGTCAGCCCCTTTTTGCATGTCACGCAAGGGCTTTACCCTCGCTCGAGCAGGTTGCGCCGGCGAGCTTCGCTTGCCGGCCAACGGGTGGGTCTTACTTCACGAGACTCACCCGCTCGAGGTCTTGCTTGTGTGAGCTCGACACTTAGGTTCTAGCGCGGAAACCATGGCCGCCATGCAAAACCGACCCTAGCATACTCATTTCTCAATCAATTCAAGCAAGACAAGTTGCGTTTGGATCATGAGACTCTTCTGAGCGGTCTCACTCTTACGTGGCACGGCTTTGAGTTGGTGCACTGATCTAAAAACCATCTAACAACGAAAGGAGACCAGTGGAGCCAGGTCAATGGCTCACACGCCGCTCTTGCATCGTGGAACGCAGGCGTACTAGATCTCGAGCAGATTAATCCGATGTGGCATAAACATCTCACACCAGCCAAAATTTGGAGCGACTTCAAACACGCTACTGTCGCTCGTTTTGAGAAGCTGAGCAAGAAGTCTAATGTATGGTACAGAATCCAACGTCTCCGTTAGCAGTTCATCGTGACAGACTAATCTCGGCATTTCTGTAAAATCATCACTGATAATGGCCTCGGCCCTGAAGAACTTGATGGAGGAAAGACTGCAATCATCTCACATTGCTCCTCAAGGGGATTAACATCCTCAGTGTACAGAGGAAGAAAGGAGCAAACAACTAGAGCAATGACTTCTCTCCACTAGCCGGGTGTGTGATGCTACATTATCAGGAGATGCCTTGATGGTTACAACAGTTAGCTGACCAGAGCCATTGAGATAAGGGATTTTCTCTTGTCGGGGTCCTATTTCCAACACTTGAGGCTTTTCTACTGAGAGAGTGTGGGTTTTTTTGGTGCACTTTGGTACATGAGGCTGTTGTACTGAGAGAGTATGGGTTTTTGTGGTGCACTTTGGTACATGAGACTGTTAAAGTGAGAGAGTGTGGGTTTTTGTGGTGCACTATGGTACAGAGAATCTATCACTAGAAGTGGTGGTAGAGACTGCAAGAGACCGGGGAAAACGTCCTAGTGCTGCTGGAAATACTGGGGATACTGCTCTGTGCTGTTGGTGGCGCTGCTAAAACAACTGGTTCCAGGGAGCTGCAAGAGATATGCCCTGAAGAGGAGTAATCCACGTCAGAGGCATAGAAGGGAAATCATGGAGCAAGGATAAACTCAGATGAATTCAGAGATACTTATGGTGATGCTGCTGATCAGAGAGTAAACGTGCTGCTCAGTTCTGCCTTGGACTGCTGCCGGATCAACTGATTATGGAGGTTTGGAGAAGCATCCTAGAGGAAGGCAAAGACAGTGTCAGTGGCGATTTCATCAGAGGTGTGAAAAGGCAGAGACGGTTGAAGGAACTTTATGCTCTCATGCCATGTCATTAATTGTAGACGATGGAAGCAAGCTGCTGGGGATGCATGGAAGCAATGTGGAGCTGAGATGTAGCACCATTCATGTCCAATCACAAATCCATACACTTCCTGATCTGCGTAAAAGGCTTGAACATATGGTAAGGATCCTTCTAAGAAATATGCTATGAAAAATAACAATGGATTGGTAACCTCCAATCCATAAGCTTATTGAACATGATTGCTAAAAGTGAATAATGTAGAAAGATATGATGAACAAACAAAGTCAAACATTGTGACCTGCTTCATGCCAAGGCATTTTTCTTGATATGTCTGTGACAAAGATCCCGTAAACCTGTTTTGTTTTTGGCTCCTATTATGGCATTATAGAAGTTTTCTAGGGTGAGTTGGACTAGCCAGTCGCTTGAGGGGCAGATCAAATTCTTCAAAAGTGGCACCTTGACTCTCACTCTCACAACAGGTTCACTGTAGCCTCCAAATGGGGACGTATGTCTTTATTCCCTTTTTTCTTTGCAATATGGACACCATTTTTTCTCTCAAAATATTCTCTAACAACATGTTATGGACGCAAGTAGGAGACAGGTTGCATTTTTCGTTCCATCTTGGCATTCAATATATTCAATAGATGTTTTTTTCTGGATACATACTTTTTGGCTACTAAAACACATCTTTACCTCTTTTGATTCCCTATACTTACTGTTATTGGTACACTTCTTGAATTAACTCATTGATTTGTGTGTGTGTGTGTGTGTGTGTGTGTGTGTATGTGTGTGTGTGTGTGTGTGTGTGTGTGTGTGTGTGTGTGTGTGTGTGTGTTTGTGTGTGTGTGTGTGTGTGTGTGTGTGTGTGTGTCAATTTCCCCCCCTCCCCTTCCTCCACCACAGCCTAACGTGTTTTACAGGGATGTATTGGGCAAGTTTTCTGGATGAGGGCAAAAAATAAAAACAAGTGCCTTCATTCACTTGTGAAAACGTTTCTACTTGTGTAGGATATGTTGCCCGCATTACAACCAAAGTAAAAATGACGAGTTCGAGGGGACGGGGAGGGGTTGGAAGACTTTCTGGGGTCCCGTTCATTTGTTGGTAAGATGCTGATATAAGACTGAATGCATTTGATTAGGTCTTCACGTAGCAAGTTGTACATGGATAGTTAACTTATATCAATGGATGTCTTGTATAATTTGAAATCATTTCACAATGAAATACACTTTTTTGCTGTTGTTAGTTACTATCAACTACACCCACCAATGCACTTCTCCAATACACTTTTTAAATTTTGGGAGGTGAGGGGGATATCAATGCCCAATACCACCTCCTCCCTTCCTCCAAGGTTGAAAGTGTATTTCAGAGGTGTATCGGGCAGTACATCTGGAGGAGAGTAAGAAAAAACAAACAAGTGCAGTAAGACACTTGTGAAATGTTTATGGCATATGGGTGATGCACTTCCCTCTTCACCACCCCAATGTACACGATGTATTGTTGATTCTCCCCTGAACATATTCACGAATCTTCTGCAGCCATGAGTGTACAGTACATGCTGACTCAGCGAGTGGCGGTGACATACAATGAGCACATGCACCATCGGGAATCAAGCGCACACACTTACCAGCCATCCCTTATGTGCTCGCTTCCTTCCTGGCAGCATTGCTCCAGTCCCAACCATGGCCGTGTTGTCTTGGTTTTCTGTGATCTAATTTATTCCATGACTCTTGGCCCGTCGTCTTCCAGTGTTTGTGTAACTGAACCTAGAATAGACTCGGATGTGAAACCTGGACACTGTAGAAAAACATGATGTGTGCGCAAACAAAGAACCGGACGAGGACCGGATTTGACCTTGTGCAAGGAATGTGCTTGTGGGGGTTTGAGCTCACCCATCGGCCAGTGAGCTTCGCTCGCCGGCTGACGGGTGAGCTTGGTTTGCGAGATTCATCCCATAGGAATCGTATCCGTTCCTCTCTAGGACTTGGACTTTTCTTTTAACTTGTTCATCCATGGCTGCACTTGCCCAACCCTAGAGACAACGGTTGTGGACCAAATGACATGGGACAAGTTGCATTGGAATTACAGTGTCATGTTGGTATCAGAGCACAGAATGCTAGGCGTGAGCTTGATAGCAGTCACAATCTGTGACTTTGAGTGGCAGCCACAAAAACGGCGCTGGAAGACGGTGGCTCTGTCCTGACCCAGTGTGGCATGCCGCAGTTGATGCAGCAGGCTGCACAGGGCTCACCAAATTTGGCGTCATTGGAGAGGAGCAAGAGAAGTGCATTTGGGGAATCCTTAGGGGCAGTGCTCAACAAGGTCTCAAGACACGCGAGCCGTTGCATGAGCGGGAAGTCCAAGGGAAGCACCACCAGTGCATCCAAAGTCAGCAGCCGTAGTCCACAAGTGGACTTAGGAACAGAGAAGAAAGACATGCCTTTACCTTTTCCTTACACCCTAGCATCAGAGGTGGGGAGGCAAAAGGGAGGGAAGAGTAGCACAGCACCGCTCTCATTGTGGGACAGCACATCATTTCATTGGAAACAGCACGAGTAACGTTGGGTCAGTGCCGAAACGTGCCTCCAACCCCTATGGCAGCCAATCCTCCAACCAACCTGCCGCCACCATGGTGACATGGGAGGAGTTGGCCAAAATCATGAATCGGAGAGACCTAACGTCCCCGTTGCTTGGCAGGTAAGACTTCCTCACATGGAAGGACATTTTCCTCACATGGACAGCAAAGTATGGCTTTGAAGAGGTGCACCTGTTTCCAGCAGCTGATGACGTGGACGATCGGGTCCTCCTTTGAGCCCTTAGTTCTCTAGTGCAAAACTTACCAGAATAACAAGCGTATGTTGTTTGTCATATCTGCTTTGGCCGAAAAGGCCGAGGCCGAGGATCCTACCAACCCATGCAGCAGAGCAACTTGTCCCCATGAAGCATGGAAAGACAAAGCCACATGACTTGACGAATGCGAGATGACACTGGGGCACCTACTACATAGTACTGGGATGCAGCATTGGACATCCACTGCAACATTCTAGGACTTGGCTACATCCGGTCCTCCTTCACCTAGGAGAGTCTTACAGGGACTTTCGGTAGATGTTGATGCGGAGAACTGGCGTCAACGACATTGAGATTACAGACTAAACAGAAGTTTTTCAGGAGCTCTATCAATACGGAGATATCTTGTAGGGCAAAGCATAAGAAGCTGAAACTACAACAGCCAGGGCCTTCACGCATCAAGTAGTATCCGTTGAAGATTGCCCCTCTGCATGCCCAAGTGCGGCGCCGGGAGGCGCCGGTGAGCCGCTAGAGAGAGGAAATTCCTCGTCGACGGATCAGGCGACTCGATGATTGCTCGGATCCTAAAATAGGGGATTGTTCCTGAAAGTTGACGAGTTGCCGAATCCGGTGGAAGTGGTTTCATCCAAATCGGACTAGTAACGAGGGAGATATGGGCTTCCAAAGTTGGGGTGTGCGCGGCGGTTCTGGGAGCCGGCCGCGGTTCGTATTCTAGTGAATAATTGACCGGAACAAGTAACAAAATGCAATCTAGAGATTTTGCTCCGGAAGATCTGCCGAGGCGTCTGGTGGATGATCCGCCGGATTTCAGGAGTGCAGTTTGTTACTGAGGGACTTCGCCAAAATCCTGGCTCGGAGTCCGAAACTCAGTAGTACAGTTTGTTACTCGGGGACTTAGTCAAAATTTTGACTGTAGGTCCGCGGACAGGTTTCGACCCGCATCAATCCCCATCACCAAACTCGATGATTAACTCATCGAAACAGACCCCAAAGGTGCAAGGGGTGCTGCCACTGCACGTAGGGGCATCTGCGCCCCCGGAATGGCGTTTTGATGGGTGCTTGATGTGTGAGGGCGCCTCGGCGGGCGACGTGGTACGCGCCGCCGACTGAGCGGCTGATTTGGGGTGTTGCACTTCGTTTGATGTAGCGGGAGCTGCGGTGATCCGAATCGTGCACGGTTTGGTATGTTGGAGAGCTCATGACAAGCCCTACAAATGTTCAGAACATGTCCATGTTCAAAAAAAAAAATCAAAATCGTGTTCTTCCCTTCGCAAAAGTGACTGTCTCACATTTGTCGTCAACTGCCGGAAACATAGCCGTGAGCACAGAAGACCCATCAGGCCACGTTGGAACCGCACCCCAGTTTCTGACAAAGGATTATGGGCCCACGGCCCTGACCGTTCTACAAATCGCTCACGGTTTTTCGCGGCGGACCGGACTATCGCCAAGGACGACTTCACCGTCAAGCTCTGAGGTCCTGGAGTTGAAGACTGTGCAAATGGCATAGAAGGAGACGCAGCCCATCCAGAAGTAAGCAGGAGGCCCTGGCTACGGGCTATGGAGGTGGCACTTCGAGCTCCACCTCGCGCATAAGGGGCTGCTTGAGGTCATCAAAGGAACGGAAGTCCTCGACGAAGCGACGCCGACGGAAGCGCAGAAGGAGGCCTTCGTAAAGAAGAACACGGAGGCGCTCAAGCTGCTGGTGTCCAGGACGACCGAGTCGCAGTGGGGCTACTTTCAGGGCTGCAAGCTGGCAGCCGAAGCTTGGCAAAAGCTTTGTGCCATCCATCAATCAAGGTCGGTGGTGAACAAAATGTTTGCAATGAAGCGACTCCTGAGCGCAAGAATAGAGGAGGGAGATGATGTCATCACCGTCATGCAGCAGATCGAGTCGCTCGTCTCACAGTGCAATGATGTGGTGTGGAAGATCGACACGCAGCTACAAGCGATGGCCCTCCTCATGGCCCTTCCTGAGAGTTGGAGCCCTCTCATTATAGTCTTGGAAGGATGGGCAGGGGACAACCTCACCTATGGTGCGGTCGCAGAGTACATCCGCAACTAGGCGCAGCGACGGAGCTGTAGTGAGTCCTCGTCGTCCTCATCAGCCCTCATCACCAAAACGCGTTGTGGCGGAAGTGGAGCCAAGGGAGGTGGCGGACATGGCAGCAGCAAGAAGGGCGCCAAGAAGAGTGCGTGTCGTAACTGCAGCAAGGAGGGCCACTGGGCCCGTGAGTGCACTGAGGAGGCAAATGCCGGTGGCAAAGACGCCAAAGGCAAGAAGGCGCTTCTCATCGGCACTCAAAACCACTACCTCAAGAAGGCCAACCAACGATGCCTTAACTCCGGAGTGGAGGAGCATACCCAGGTCGAGAAGGAAGGGTTCATCAACTGCACCAAGTCCAGCAAATCCATGGTGGTCGCGAGCGACAAGGTCGAGCCGGCGGCTGGCCAAGGAGATGTGAACGTGGAGGTGGTGGTTGGCGGAAAGCGGGTACAGCGCGTCATCAAGGACGTGCAGCACGTACCTGGCTTGGCTGACATTCTCCGTGTTAGCCACCTAACTGACAAGGGGTACGAGGTGCTCTTCAGGAGAAGAGGGGCACTCATGCGGAAGGACGGTGGCGGCGAGCCCGTGCTGGAGGCTAAGCGCGAGGGAGGCCTCTACATCATGGAGACCAAGGTGACCCTCGCTACGACAGATTCAGCAGACTTACAGGAGCGCACCGTCAACCTGGCAAAAGGAGGGGGAGTTGATCTGGAGCTCTCGCATCGACGACTTGGGCATTCCTCACTCGCAGTTGTGAAGGAGATGGCGAGGCGCGAGCTGGTACGCGGCCTCGTCATCGACGGTGCAGAAGAGGCGATAGATGCAGCAAAGCACAAAAAGTGTGAGCCTTGCATTTTGGGCAAGGCTCGGCGCAAACTGTTCAACGAGAATGTGAATTGCGCCTCGGACTTGCTGGAGGTCGTGCACAGCACGTGTGCGGGCCATTCAAGACGGCGTCAAAGAGCGGTGCGCGTTACTTTGTCACCTTCATTGATGACTACAGCAGAAAACTCTGCATGTGCTTCATGAAGCGGAAAGGCGAGGTCCTGGACAGGCTGAAGGAGTATGTCGCCGCGGTGGAGAGGCAGACTGACCGCAAGGCCAGAGCGCTACGCAGTGACAACAGCGCAGAGTATGTGGGCTGTAGCGGGTGGATGAAGCAGTTTGGCATCAAATGGCAACAAACTACACCGTATTCGCCTCAGTCAAATGGCGTGGCGGAGCGGGCAAACCTGGCGCTGCTGAACATGGTAAGGACCATGTTGCTAGATGCGGAACTGCCGTGAAGCTTCTGGGCAAAAGCTGTGCGTACGACGAGGTACCCCATCAACCTCACTCCTACAGCGGTGCTGAAGGGGAAGAGTGGCTGGAAGACGCCGTAGGAGGTTTGGAGCGGGTGCAAGCCAAGTGTGGCCCACCTGAAAGTGTTCGGGTGCAAGGCACATGCAATGGTGCAGGCTGCGTAGAGGCTCGAAAGCAAGCTGGAGCCGCAAGTAAATATGTATCTCTTCCTTGGCTATGAGAGCAAACATAAGGCATACAAGCTCTACAACATGCGCAAAGAGGAGGTAATCTGTACCCGACATGTCAAGTTAGACGAGCAGTAGAGCTACATCGGCAGCAACGACGCGGGCGTGGTCGACTCTCCAAGGGGGAGTGGTTCCAGCTCCTTGACTACGAGGAGCTGGCGGACGCCGAAGTTCAGGATGCGCCATCAGAGTGCGAGGGTGCACCAGCGAAGGCAGCCGACGCGGAGGAATCCGATGACAATCAAGCTCATGAGGAGATCCACCGGAAGGATCCGGCGGATGAGGCACCTAGGGTGCCAAGGCGCGCACTCCCGACAGAGTGTGCATCGGGCGTCGGTGGAAAATCCACCGGACGCGCCACTCGTTTGGGTGATGCTTCGCCAGAGCGAGAGAGATCCTTGGGTAGCCGTCCGGTTGATGATTCACCGGAACGTGCTGAGTCGAAGGAATCGCAGCGGAGCGACGATGTGCCACAAAAGTTACCGAGCCGCAGCAGGAGGCAGCGAAAAGCGGGGAAGCACTTCGACGCAAGCACCGGTCGATGGATCGGCATGACGCAATGCATGCTGGCTGCATTAACGGAGCTGACTACTGTGCAAGAGGTGCTTGCACGGCCCAAAGGGGATCAATGGAACGCAGCCATCAAATCAGAGCTGGCGTCCATCACGGAAAACGATACGTGGGAGCTGGTTGACAGGCCAATAGATGCCAAGGTCGTCGGCGCAAGGTGGGCCTTTAAGTCCAAGTTCACAAAGGAAGGTGTGGTTGACAAATACAAAGCGCGACTGGTGGCGAAGGGATACGCACAACATAAGGGCGGGCACTACAATGAGACGTTCACTCCCGTCGCTAAGTTCACAAGCATCCGGGCGATCCTTGCAGTGGCGGCCAAGAAGAACATGGAGCTCTACCAAATGGACGTAAAGACGGCCTTCCTCAACGGCATCATAGACAAAGAGGTCTACATGGATGTGCCAAAGGGGGTGGAGGCGCAGGAGGACAAGGTGTGTAAGCTGCGAAAGTCCTTTTACGAGCTAAAACAATCGTCTAGATGCTGGTACCTACAGATGGACAGCTTCATGGCACAACTTGGCTTCAAGCGCAGTGAGGCAAATCACAACGTGTACGTGCGGCGCGACAAACAGCTCCATCAGATCGTCGCACTCTATGTGGATGACCCGATTTTGTGCTTCACGGATCTGCTAAGTCTACAGCGGCTAAAAGAGCAGCTGAGTAGAAGATTCCAGATATCGGACATGGGGGAGCTCGATTACTCCCTCGAGGTGAGCATTACGCGGAACCTGAGGGCGCACACGCTTGAGCTGGGACAGGCCAAATACGTGTCCGAGGTGCTGAAGCGGTACAGCATGGAGGATTACAAACCAATTGGCAGTTCGGTCTCAACGACCTCTGAGCTGAGTGTGACAATGGTGCCGCAAACAAAAGAAGTGCGGGAGGATATGGCAGGGGTGCCCTACCAATCGGCGGTGGGCACCCTCATGTACGCCATGCTGGCGACTCGACCGGACCTGGCCTACGCGGTGGGCCAAGTGAGCAGGTACGTGGCCGATCCAGGGCCATTACACTGGCAGGCAATCAAGCGCATCCTCCGCTACCTGCAGGCAACGCGACATGCGCGCCTGAGGTTCAACGGCAAGGGGCGGGCAGACCCTTTTGCGTCTGGTCTGCTACACAGACCCAGACTACGCTGGCGATGTGGACAAGCGGAAGTCCACATCCGGCTACGTATTCTTCCTCACGGGTGTAACGGTCTCATGGTGCAGCAGAAAGCAAGAGTGCGTCGCCACCTCCACAGTGGAAGTAGAGTACATCGCGCTGGCCGAGGCGGTCAAGGAGGCAGTGTGGCTCCGCACGTTGCTGTGGGAGTTGGGCGTGCCGCAGTAGGAGCATACGGTGGTGCAGGTGGACAACACCGGCTCAATCTCGCTGACCAACAACCTGACGCAGTACAAGAGGACAAAGCACATCGACGTGCGTTACCACTACGCACAGGACATGGTTGAAAAGGGACAGGTGGTGCTGCAGTACTGCAGCATGCACAACATGCTTGCGGATTGCTTGACCAAAGCGCAACCCGTCAACCGGCACGCATTGAGCGTGGCCGGACTTGGGATAACCAGCTATGATGGGCTGGAGGGCGCAGCGGAAGATGAGTGAGAGTAAGCACGAGCAGCGGGCATGGCAGGTGCAAGGGGGAGAATGTTGAAAATTGCCCCTCTGCATGCCCAAGTGCGGCGCCGGGAGGCGCCGACGAGCCGCTAGAGAGAGAAAACTCCTCGTCGACGGATCAGGCGACTTGATGATTACTCGGATCCTAAAACAGGGGATTGTTCCCAAAAGCTGACGAGTTGCTAAATCCGGTGGAAGTTGTTTCAACCCAATCGGACTAGTAATGAGGGATGTATGGGCTTCCAAAGTTGGGGTGTGCGCGGCGGTTCAAGGAGCCGGCCGTGATTCGTACTCCAGTGAATAATTGTCCGGAACGAGTAACAAAATGCAATCTGGGGATTTTGCTCCGGAAGATCTGCCAAGGCATCAGGTGGATGATCGGCTGGATTTCAGGAGTGCGGTTTGTCACTGAGGGACTTAGCCAAAATCCTGGCTCGGAGTCCGAAACTCAGTAGTACAGTTTGTTACTCGGGGACTTGCTCAAAATTCTGACTGCAGGTCCGCGAACAGGTTTCGACCCACACCAATCCCCATCACCAAACTTGTTGATAAACTCATTGAAACAGACCCCAAAGGTGCAAGAGGCGCTGCCACTACGCCTAGGGACATCCGTGCCTCCGGAATGGTGTTTTGATGGGTCCTTGATGTGTGAGGGCGCCTCTGCGGGCGACTTATGGAGGTAGGACCCCTGGATGTGTTGTAGGGTGACTCACCTATGCTCTTTCTCAACTGAGGTATAACCTGTGAGTCCATGTTGACTTGTCAAATTCTAATTCGATGCTAAGTTGCTAAGTCAAAAGTCGAGAATCGGCCCATCAGACCCCAAGTTGACTTTGACGTGAAAGTCAACTTGGGGTCTGAAATGGCCTTAAACACTGAAAGTTGCTAACACACACACACACACACACACACACACACCCACAC
>SZWC01018091.1:2595-22848 GCA_023375785.1 Penium margaritaceum | reverse complement strand
TGGGGGGGGGGGGGGGGGGGGGGGGGCGACTACTGATAGGGAACTCTTTTTTCATGCACAAGATCCAGATGGAACAATTCATCCCCCATTAGGTCCTAGCTTTGAAAATTGTACAAGAATAATCTGTTAATCTCACGTGTGTGTCATATAACTTTGAGAGGAAGCTACAAGAAAATACACTTGTGAATTATTTTTGTCATCTATCAGGTACACCTCCCAATTCAATTCCCTCACACACAAACATTTTAGGGAGGGGGGGTCTACGTCTGACCCTCCTCCCCAAAAGGTTGAGTGTGTATTTCAGGAGTGCTTTATGGATAAACTTGTGAACATTTTTTGGCCTATGCATGATAAAATCCATGTTTCACACCCCCAATGCACTTGATGTTTTTGGGAGGGAAGGATGACCAATTGGGGACCCTTTTGTTGTGGGCACGATCCGGATGCATATCACTGGAATGTATTGATTGAACATATGGGTTATTTATACAGTTGTGTCTACTTGTGTGCATTTCTACAATACAATTTCTGCTTCAATACGCCAATACAATTGAGAAGAGTTGGAGGGGATAAAACATAGGAGAATATTTGGAGGTAAAGGACATAAATGTCACTCCCACAAAGGCCATCAGTAAGATTTTCACAACCCCCATTACCTACCATTAGGCCGCTATCTCAGGTTCATGTGGGTCTTGGAGAGAATGAGGATAGGAAATCCATGTTTTCTGATGATGATACAAAAGAATTGAGATCATTTCTACATAATGTTTCTCAACTATCAATGTGCCCCTCATGAATCCTGGATCCCTCTACCTTGACTGCTTGTGCCCGCTTCTAAGTGGCAAATAAAAATACTAAAAACCATACATGCCTGGTAGCAACTGAGATAAACTGGCCAAGTACTTTAGAACCTGCACAATAGGCCAACAACAAGAAATCTTTGAGATCTATCATAATGATTGTACCTATCAGTCCAAAGATGAGCAAGTCTGCCTTTAATGGATGAAAAATTTTAGCCTCATTTACAAAAGAATGTCGTATATGGGAACAAATGGATTTTATGGTCTAGTTTTGCATCTACCATTTGGAGAGCAACATCCCATTGAGCCTTTTCATGCATGATTCCACAGAAACAATAACAATGTAATTTCATGGCAAGCTAGCAGGTGCTTTAGCTCATATGCTACCCAACACAAGGAAAAACAAATCATTTGTAAGTAGAGCATTTGTATTTTTGTGGAATTTGAGATATGCACCAGTTACATGGACAATGATTGTCACTGAAAACAGAGAGGTATCAGTGATTGGTGAGTGTACGACACGACTCACACTACCCAGGTATGTTACCATGGTTTGTCTTATGGTGTTTTAGCTCATGGATCCCTTCAGTATGGTCTTGTGGAATCCATGGCTTGTCAGCCTCAAAGCACTCATGTGTTTTAACACAATACGCTACAAACATGCAGCAAGAGGAGGCCAAAATCTCCAGTCTAGTTAAGCCTCATGGCACTCCAATTGAAGAGTTGTCTAAGGTAAGGTTGTTCGTGCTTCCTTACAACCGTAAAAAAACTTGATGATTAGCCAGAGAGTGATGTGCCCGCAGGAGTGGCCGAAATCATTTCTTTGTTCTCCAATGTGTTTGAGCCCCCGTCAGACAGGTTGCCACCCCGGCACGCGGTTGGACACACAATGCCGCTAGAACCGGGAGCAGTACCCCCCTTACAATCAGTGTACCATTTGAGTCTGGTGGACCGACAAGAAGTAAGACCACAATTCTGAGAATAGATTCAAAAGGGATGGATTAAACAGAGTTCTTCTCCTTCTCGAACCCTCATCCTTTTTCTCAACAAAAATGATGGAGGTTTACAAATGTGTGTTGACCATCGTGCATTAAAAAAGCTCACAGTGAAGAACCAATACCCACTTCCTCGCATCGAGGATTTCTTTGAACACCTCCAAAGGGGTGAAATTCTTCACATGTCTTGACCTTTCACAATGATACTACCAATTTTGGATTATGGAAGAGAACGTACAAAAACCTGCATTTAAAACCAATTTGGGGCATTACCAGTTTTGGGCTTGTTGGATTTGAATGAATTTTTCCTTTCCACCAATATCAAGGGTCCACCAAACAAATTTCCGAGTATGTTAATCAAATTCAAGAGTTCATTGTTTTGTTTCAGACCACTGGGTTCTAAATCCCTTGTTGTTTCAGTAGGAGTATTTGGATTGCATTGGAAATTTGGAAAAAAGGAGTTTGATGAAAAATACTCACCTCCTGTGAATTCTGTCGTCCCTATCTCCCGTTGCCCCACTACCCCGCTGCTCTGCTGATCCGCTATCTCGCTGCTCTGCTGGCCAGCTGTGGCGGGACAGAAAACAAGCGGGGAAGTGAGGCAGAGGGGCACCGGGAGACCGGGATAGTGTTAGGCAGGCCCTATCATACTGTAGTGCGTGCCTAAAGTCCCACAGATTGGTTGCCAAGTTGGCCTGCAGTAGCCACATTGGCAAACAGGGTACCTTTTCACAGAAGTCTGCAAGTTTGTTGTGCACGAGCGCTACTGATTCGCTGAAATCAAGGATCCCGGCAGAGATGTCCTCAGCCCGTAACTGAATTGAAGGGTCCACAAGTGGAGTGATGGATGAAATTAAGAAGCCAATTAAATCATCTGAACCGGAGACAAATTCAATGAAATTAAGGGTCACTACACTAAAATAAGTCTAGTCTTCAAGATTAAGGAGTAGTAGCGTATGCTCAAAATCCTTTGAATCAAGTTTTTCTCTACAAGAGGAATTAAGTGCAGCTTTTGTTTACCTGAGCTCGAGTATCTCGTGTAAATCATGAGTGGCAAAGGGATCCGAGTGGACCCTTGTAAGATGGAGGTCGTCATTAGTGGCCTGAACCTGGGAATGTGTGCCAGCTCTGCTCCTTCTTGTATCTTGCAAATTACTTCCAACGGTTTATGAGAGGCTACTCTACTTTGCTAAGTCCTCTCACTGCCTTGAACTGGAAGGCAAGAGCATGTTTTTGGTGAACAAAGTGCACCGAATCATTTGAGACCGTACATTCAATGCTGGTCTCGGCACTAGTGGGCTTTATTTTTTCTAAACTCTTTGCAAAGTGTTTAAGAAAAAATGAAACCCACCGTACAGTCAATGCTGGTCTCGGCACTAGTATTGGTGCTCTCCAACCCAACAAAACCTTAGGAAGTATGATGTGATGTGTTAGTCAAAGGGGTGGGAGCCGTGCTTATGCAAGATGGTCACCCTCTTGCATTCAAGAGTCAAGAACACTTGGACGTAGAGACCAGGTACACAACTGGGGACCGAGCAACTGGGATTGCCCATTTTATGCCCATGACAACCAGGTTTATGTATGAAGAAGAAACAGCTTGCATGTTCTATGAAGGCGTAGTCAAGTACCATGGATTATCCCTCTAGATCATCTCAGACTGGTATCCACGCTTTGCCAGCCGGTTTTTTCTCTCATTGCAGGTTCGATTTTGAACACCAAAAAGAACGTCCTTGGCGTTTCATCCCCAGTTTGATGGGCGGAATGAGTGCATGAGCAAATGTTTTGTACATGCGTTGATCCAACGATGGAATATCTACTCAGCTACTTGGCCCCGGGTTGAGTTTGCTATAAACAACATGGTGAACGAGTCCGCTGGCTTCACTCCACTCTTCCTCCACCATAGTCATCATCATGTGGTACCTGGTTTTTTTTTGTGAAATACGGGGGCGGTGGTGATCAGGCACCCTCTTTCCAGGCCTTTGTCAAGTGCATGGATGTCCTTTGGTGCTATGCCAAGGCCCAGCTCCAGAAGGCCTATGCTTATCAAAGACATAATTAGTTGACATTTTCTACTAGAGATCGTGTGCTACTCAACTTCAGACTGAAAACTCCAGGTTCACGGAAGATTTTGCCAAAATGGCTTGGGCCCTATACAGTGCCCCACAAAATTGGAACAGTGGCCTATCTATTGGCCTTTCCACCAGCAATACGGATCCATCATGACAACACAGGGGAATGTTTATCCATCCCCTGCTGTCCTTGCCGTGCAAGGCCAGTGTGAAGTGCACCGTATCCTCCAACACGGTGAATGCAATCCACATGCATGACTGGTAAAGGGGTACCTAATTAACTGGACCAGTTGTGGACCTGACCACAGGTGGTCAGTTTAGTTTAAGACAAAGTAACACTGCCACCAGCGTCACTCACTGTACGCCACAACAGATATTCATACGGTGAGCTTGTCAGTTTTCAATTCTCTCTGCGTTCTCAGCTTTTAGCCTTATGAGACTTTGCATGTCTCCCCAGCCCAACCCTTACTGTTCCTTGTACAGGCTTGCTAGCTAGTGCATCAGATGATTGGACGATGTTGCTATGTTAATGGCAGCAAGACTAGGAAACTTTCTAGAACTTCTTTTAATGGTAACGGGGCCTGAGCCTTTACAACCCCTGAAGTTTACAAGGGTGCCTTTCCAAGACGTTTTTTATGATGGTATGGTGCTTCGGGTACACTATTCACTTGTACACGGGCAGAAGAATGTTATGCCGAGCTGAAGTGTTACCCCAAGCGGAGCAAAGGTGGTTTGCCTACGTGGGAAGCTGTACATCAAAATATGATTCAGGTGTCTGGGACAGTTGGATGATTTGTAGCTAGTGGTAAGTGTAATTTGATGAAAAGTGTTGGAACTGTTGAGGGCATACATGAACCAGAAAAACAGGGTTCAGGTATACTTGGGGACTTGGGCGCTTGAGTCGAGCAACATTGCATTGTGCAAAGTTGTTATGAAAGACCCCAATGAGAAGTAAGAAGCTTTGAGAATGTTTAGGCATATCTTTTGCAAAATCTAACACATTCAAGAAGTCAAATGAATAGCTAGACCGATTGATACATTTCATGATGAATTTCTTGGCACTTCCAGAACATGGTCAAACCTCTCAGAAACTTCTGGAATGGAAACCCAGAGGTCAGGGTAAGTGACCAAACATCCCTCGGCCACACGAAAGCAAAGTTCAGAGGTTGATGCACAGTAGGCCATGAATGTAAGAATGGAAGTGTCCGCGTGCAAAGTTTGGGACTCATGTATGTCATGGACACAACAATACCCCCCCCCCCTAGCCACAATGTCCCAGCACATTGCAAGACGTAGGTCAAGGCTGGCTAACCGTCGATCTTTTGGTCGACATCCCATAGGTTGTTGCAGGGGTCCCAGTGTTTGTGTGATGTGTCACATCCATGTCACTTGATTGGGTACCGTCATTCAATTTTTCCTGTTGGAGGTGCCCCAAGATATCTTTGACTGCATACTTAATGCTCTTGTCCACTTTGATAGGTGGTGGCTGAGGCAAGTTTCCACCCCGAAGTGCTTTTTTGGGTCCTGGTAGAGTTTTATTATAATGATGTAGAACATCCGGTGGATAGCCATGCATTCCGGAAGGTGGAGCTTAACGGCGACAGGTATCTGCATCTCTTCAATTGCAAATGGCCCAAACCACTTAGGTTGGAGCTTCGCGTAGTCATGTCAATGTCCGTTGTGATCTTCTGGAGTGTAGATGTTAAGTAGGATTTCAATTAGATGTATGACGGTAAATTCTTTGAGGTGTGGCCAAAAGATTCTGTTCACCACCGCCATAGATGTTGCTAGGGCATTCATGAATTTGAAAGGCATGAACTTGAACTCAAAGTTCATATAGTGGGTGCAGAGGTCGTTTTCTCAATGTCCTCCACATGTTTGTGGATATTATGATAGCAGCTTCGTAGGTCAATTTTGTTGAGAATGATTGCTCCTTGGATTTGTTAAAAAAATTCATTTACTCGCAGAAGAAAGTAGTAGTTCTTGATGGTTATGTTGATTAGCGCCCAGTAGTCCACACACATTTGAATTTTTCCAGTCTACCTCTTATCAACAAGAAAAGGTGTGGCATACAATAACATGTGTGGCTTGATTAATCCCTGGCCAAGCATCTCATCCAATATGTCTCAGCTCGTTCAGCTCGTGATTATTCCTCCAAAAGGTCCCCTTGGCCACCAGTTTGTTGCTTGGCTTCAAGTCTATTTGATTATTGATGTTGTGTTGTCGGGGTGGCTCTCAAAGCACTCCGTCAAGAAAATTTCCTTCAAACTCCTTGAGCGATACAGCTCCTCTAAAACAGTTGTGAAAATTTCAGGCACCGAGGTCCATGAGGCTATTTTTTTTGCTTCTGACGCCATAACTTTCTCCAGTTCCCATGGCTCTACATGGAATAGCCGCGCTTGAGCTCCACCTCCCAGGTACCACTTGGCCATATCTAGTAGTATCAACATTGTACTTCACATTGTGGCTGCTGCAACTTCCTTCGCGGCCTCATCCATTTCTTCTTGCCTGTTGCATCGTGGGTCACTCGACCAGAGGTGGGATTCATTTTTTTCCATTGATATTCCCACGTTTGCAAATCCTCAGTTGCACTCTTAGCAGTATTGTCAATTTTTCCTCTTCTCTCTCTCTCTCAAAGATAAATGATCTCAAAAACCCTTGTATGCAGTGTTGGAAGCAGTTTGAATGGGCAATTGGTCTATACAGATTGTTTAGACTGGAAAAGAGTTTCACCATCCACTCCTGCCCTCAAGTAATTTTCCTCACTCCTCTGAAATTTTCTGTGACTTCTTCCCATTCGTTTCCTGATGCTTCCACTTTTGACAAATTTGAGGAATATGGCCTGCTTCCTACTAGACCAGCACACATGTTGGTCTTGTTAACTTTTAGTGTTCATCTCTATCAGAGACGAGGGCTCTGTCAACTACAACTTCCCACCGTGGTGATAGAAATTGTAGCTTTGGGGTTGCCAGCCATTTTTTTATTCTTGCATCAGAGCTTTGTAGTCAGCGCTGTTGATGCAGTCGTCTTCAGTGATCATTCGCCAAAGGTTGTCCTGGATGCCTAATATTGCGATTGACTGCTGAATGTCACGTTTGAAGTCATTTTTGTTGGGGGCAATGTCGATACTGGTGATGAATTCAAAGAAATGTCGCGTTTGTTTTTTGTCATGATAGAATCCTGATGTAAGCACTGAAGCTTGTATTGTGCATCAGACGTCTTATTCGGCTTTTCAAAGCATGCAAAAATGCACGTGAAAATTGTGATTCGATTCAGTTATCCTTGATGTGAAGTCAGAGAGTCTTGCTCAAAAAAAATAGAAGAAAGATAACCTAGTGGCCTTGTGGCCTTAACTTTACATGGCATGACATTGAGTTGGCGGTCTGATCTGAAGGGCATCCAACAGTAGCAAGAGACTGGCAGGGCCAGATAAACGACTCACGCTATTGCTCTCACCTTGTTGACCACAGACATTCTACCTCTTGCACATACCAATCCGACATGTCAAGACTCTCTGACTCCACTGAAAAACTGACCAGGAGAGGTGTTTTGAACGTGAAAATTGCGGGCGTTGAAGTAATCCTTGGTGAAGCCGACCACCATGCCTTGCTCTCTAGGCCAGGAGAGGTGTTTTGATGGTGAAATGTCGAAGCGCCCTTCTCTGGCCCAGAATTCAAGGAGGATTTAATATTATTAAAGGAGATTTCCTTGGTTACCTGTTTTGTGGCCATGGTAAATTTGGAGCCTGTTGGAGTTGCACCTGGATCACCAGTGGTGGAGTCTCCCATCATCCATGATGGGTACAAGATTCCACCCATGAAAAAACCCTAAACTCGGGCTAGGCTTGCTTCATGAATACTCACTCAAATCGAGCAATTCAAAGTTGAGTTATGCATGGAAAAATACAAGAAATCTAAATCTCTTATCAGATCAGGTGTTCAACTGCTCTCTAGTGGTGAAACCAAGAAATACATTAAACGGCAATTATGGCAAGGTGCATACATGAGGTGATACGATAACTTATCCATTTACCAAAGAATGTCGCCTCAAGGAAGAGTAAAATATCCCTGCAAACCTTTTCAAAAAATGACTTAAGCAGGCCTTCTCCTAAAAAACACATCAAGAACGATTTGGCGTTTTAACGGATGAAATGTGGTAAAACATTCTCCCAGTACCATGACATCTAACCATGTGCAATTCAGATACAGAAACTATTACAATTATCATTAGGATGTTAAAAACAACCATTTGATACCTTGAGCAGACCACACACAATGTACTCATTGGTACATTCAGAAATAGCGCAGAAAATCAATAAATGCGTGAGAACCTAAAAAACAATATTCCAACATGGTTAACATTCAATGGAAATCTTATGGGACCCATAAAATTCAACTCAGTAGTTGGATGGGGATGCTATAATGCACCCCTTTATCCACCTTTGGCACGGAGCCAAAATCAGCATAAAGCTGCTTCAGAGTCCCGTCCCTTGAATTGGAGCTCCATCTATATTTCAAGCACACTTTCTACACACTAGCCCTCACCAATACAATCCAAGAAACTCAAAAAACTCAATAGATGTCTCAAGAAAACATCCAATCATACCTGAATCAAAGCAAAACCTACAAACACAACCATCCTTCCCATAGGGGATTTCACGAGAGTTACCAATAGATCACAATACCGAGTATTGCACGGCCCAGTCCGGATCCTTGGCATTCAGTTCCACTCAACCCCGATCGAAAGAACGACAATCATCTAGAAAACAAAAGTTGCCAAACCATTGGAGAATAACATCAATTCCCCTCTCGGTACAATATTTGTTGCCATCGATACTAGTACCAACCCAAACCTACGTCATTACTCATCAAATTTACCCCCTCAGTTGATGACCACAATGAAATCACGAATGCCCTCACCCTATTATTTTCTTCACACTTAGTCCTTACTTGTTGAAAACAAGGATGCAAGGCTGCACGCAAGGCGTGCATGGGCTACAACATGCGAACATAGGTTTAAAAAAATGAATTGAGAAAAAAACAATGGAATGTAAAAGTTATCTTTTACTCAATATTTCAAATGCCTTTTATGTTACATGGATGACAGAAGAAACTAGAACCATTTGGTGTGTACAGTTTTTCTTAGGATGATGAGATAGAAGTCGGTTACATTGTTTAAATCAAGGATATGGATTCAAGTTTCATTACAGACGTATTTACATTCCAGGTTTTATCCAAATACACATGGAATCATCTATTTTTTTAATCTAATGTCCACAATTGAAACATTTGTTGGTAAGGGTGCCTCTACTGTGAAACGTTTACCTTTTATGTGTTTGGTAGCTTCTGTCTAATCAAGCTAGAGTTCGGTCCATTTTTCTTGTGCCACGCTGGATTGAGCAAAGGTTCAAGATGAGCCTCACTCTACATCGGTGGTCTGGCTCGATCCACATAAAAGTGGGTCGAGGAATGCCCTCCATGTTGCTTGTAGTCGGCCCCCGCTGAGGCAATTTGTGAGGGCCATACCTGCTGCGATACAACCTACAAAAACAATGTTGTCACCATACATTCTTTGCACACCCATCAAGTGGGATTTGCCATTGCATGTTAGGCTCGGTTTTGCTCTTATCGTGTTTGTCCAATGAATTTCACAAAAAGTGAAGTGCACACCCTGCTCATTGGAGGGGTGAGTCTCGTATTTTAGTCGAGCTCCTGAAAGTGGACAAGGTGGAAGATGAACAAGAATGAGAAATGTTTTAAAATTGGATGATAAACGGAAAACTTTAGGGATACTTCATAGCCCAAAAACAGTTCCTACCTTAATCTCCTCAAAGCATTCATATGCTTGATGAAAGACCATGGACAAAACATCAAGTTGTGTTATCTTATGAAATCCCAAAGAACTAAATGTTTCTATAATACATTGAGTCGTTGACAAACACGAGTCCCTAAAACTTGCAAGTGGGCATGTTTGTTCTTGCATTCATGACCAGCCGCATGGCGACTTCAGGATTTTCCGGTTATTCGGCCAAAGGCATTTTGGCCAGCTGCCCCATCCTCCAGTGTCCCGTTCCAGAAGTTGCCGAAAAATTCAAACACTTTCCAGAACGGTCGTCAGAAGTGTTGCGAACCATATCGATGTTCCAATATCGTTCGGTCGACTTCTTGGCGAAGCTCATATTCTACAAATAAGTGCCGGTCAGCTCGAACTCCAAAGACCCGACCTACGCCTCATTCTCATTCTTGGCTTTGTATACATATGCTAGATACATACGACACTTATCATCAAGTTACACTTACTGCTTAACACAAGTCATCCATCTTTTCCAAACACCCTAATCGTCTTTTGTCCCGCACCTCATCACTTGGCATAAAAAAGCAGTGGCACTGGAGGGGCAACCAACACATTAACTACATGGTGACAAACTCGCACAAGTTCTCACTGCATCTCCACCGTTCAGATGATTGCAGACTTCACAAAGACAACGGTGAAAAGAGCAAGAACACCTAGCGACAAGCAACAGTCCCAGGCGATTACTCCAGTGGTGGAGGATCAACAGCATGCGTACAATGACGCTCTCCAGGCAAACCAGGCGGAAGCAAAACCTTTCACCGTGAATGGTGCAGCGCCAAAGGACCCGATTTAAATTCAGTGATGGGCCCCTCTGGCTTGGCAAACCCTTCGCCTCCGCCATAGCCCATTGGGTCGACACCTGGCACGATGGGAGGAACCGGCCAAAAAGTGTGAATCAATGAAGAACTGTACTAGAAATTGTCAAGGCTCGAAGGCCTCAACACCCATCTGCTCCAACAGCTCAATGTGGTGATAAAGGAGCTTCAAGTTTTGCGTGCACCCAAAGCAGTGTTCACCAAGAGAGATATACAACTCTTGAGTGAACCCCAGATTCAACCGGCACTCGAGCCGTTCGACCTCGCAAAATCCAAGGGACCAACGGTCAGGATGTGCCTGAAGAGTTTGGAGGTGTACTTCACCGCTGCTGAGGTCAACAACGACAAAGAGAAAATTGACCTCGCATCCTCGCTTTCGCGTGGCACAGCTTTGGATTGGTGGTCTGATCTAAATGCCTTCCAGCGGCAACAGGTATCGGCGGAGGTGCATCAACGCCTCTCACGACCGCTCTCCAATATTTGACCGTAGGCGTACTACCTCTCAAGCAGATCAATCTGACGTGGCATGACTCTCTCACGCCACCAGAAACATCGAGCAACTTTGCACGTGATATCCTCGCTCGCTTTGGGAATTTGAATGAGAAATCCAACGCATGGTACAGACTCCAACATTTGCGTCAGTAGTCCACCGTGGCAGAGTACACTCGGCGCTTTCGCAAAATGATCACTGGCAGTGACCTCGTCCCCCACCAACTATGTTTCTACTACAACAACGGCTTCAAGCGAGATATGCATCAATAAGTTTTCGTTTTTGACATCCAAGACGACCTTCCGCGAATGATCGCACTAGCCAATCGCATCGAAAGCATCAACTAAAATGCTCGGATGTAGGAATCCTATGGGTGCCGACCCCAGAGCCACAATACTCATCAAGAAGGAGGGAAATTCAGTCAGCAAGAACCTCATCTCTATAAGAAGTTGACGACGTTGATCAGCGCAATCAAAGACCCTGCTAGCCTTGCAAAGAACCAGGTCATATCTTTCGTGATTGCCGCGGGCGGCAACAGTAAGCCAAAAAGGAGGAGAAGTCGCAGTATAAGAGTGAGGAGTCGGGAAACGACAGAAGACTGGAGTACACAGCATGGCTCCTATTCGGTTGGAAAAAAATGCAGCGACCAATCACCAATCCCAGTGGCTCACATCACTGCAGGCGAGCGTTCCTGAGATCGCAAAGTTCGACAAGGGATACGAGTACGTCCAATCAGCGATACTGCTACGAGTGCAACCAAGGGATTATAAAAGTCACATAAACGTACCAGCACTACTGCATGGAGGAGCTTCTTACAATTTTGCCAGCAATGACATGGTTCGGAAGCTGTGTTTGCAGACCAAACCGGGAATGTTTGAAGGAAAAATCATCGACAGATGGCTGTACATTCATTGATTTTTTTAACCACGACGGCTGCAAATCGGAGATCCACATGACATAACGGTCTAGAGGATTTTCCCAATGAGTGACCACAAGATCATCCTCGGACGAGATTTCCTCTACTGGCACAATCTGTAGGTTGACTGGAGTAGTGGAGCACTCTATGTCAGCATTAATGGCAGACTGCGACACCTGCCTCTAGTCGAGCGACCCACAATGTTGTAGCGGTTACGGGAACCAGCACAGACAGAAGTAGCATAGGAAGTTGTGACAGCTACAAAACTCCAACCGATATCTTTGGACTTGGCCAAGTGATACCTAGAGTGTGGAGATTAAGTGTGGTTGGTCCACATGGAAGCAAGGGAAGCAGCAGAAATTGCAATTGCCAAAGCAATGCCAGCGACATCAGCACCCGAGACGTTTGCAACTTAACATAAAGAGATTGTGGAGCTCATCATGGAGTTCAAAGGGGTTTTCCAAAAAAAACTACCTCAAGAATTACCACCGAAATGCAACATTGACCATTGGATAGACCTGAAGCCGGGCAGCAGACCGACCATGAAGGGGACCTATTGGATGAGTGATCATGAGCTGACCTAATTCAAGAAGCAGCTGGATGTGATGCACGATCAGGGGTTCATCCGACCCTCCATGTCACCCTAAACGGTACCACTGCTTTTCATGAAAAAGAAAACAATAGAAATGCGAATGTACGTGGACTACCGAGCGTTGAACGACATCATCATCAAGAACCGCTACCCCCTCCTACGAGCAGATGAACTTTCTTATCAAATCCATGGGGCCCGAATTTTCAGTAAAATCAACCTACGCAACGGTAACACATAGATTTGTGTATCTAAGAAAGACATAAAAAAAAGAGCATTCCGCGCCAAACATGGAGAGTTTGAGTTCCTCGGACATGGCGCTTGGACTCACAAAATCTCCTGCAGCATTGACCATGGCAATGAACAACATTTTTCCTCCATTCCTTGACGACTTTGTTGTCGTGTATCTCTACCACATCTTGGTGTACAACCGCATCTTGGAAGAGCACAATGGACATCTCCAAAACGTTCTCAAAGTCTTACAAAGAGAGGAATTCTTTGGAAAACTCTCAAAGTGTGACTTTGGTCGCTGTTTGATCGAGTTTTTGTGCCACATGATTGGCGGCGGACGGATCACCATGAAAAAGGTGGAGGGGATCGTTGATTGGCCGACGCCCACAAATGTTCAGGACGTCTAGGTGTTTTTGGGCTTCTGCAACTACTACCATCGATTTTTAAAGAACTATGCCCCGATGTCAGCACCTCTCTTCGATCTCACCCGGAAACCCACCAGATGGAATTGGGGGGACAGCAAACAAGAAGCATTCAACGCGTTGAGAAACACTCCGACCTTGGTGCCAGCCATATTATTGGCAAATCCAACGGTGGATGACATCATGGCCACCGATGCGTCCGATTGAGCCATCAGAGCCGGTCTTCTCCAAGACAACGACGGTGGAGAATAGCCGTTCGCGTACATTTGAAGAAAACTAAGCAGGCCGATACTAAACTATGTGGTGTATGAGAAGGAGATGCTCACACTCTTGCATGTGTTCAAGACATGGCGATGCTACTTGGAATGCCGGCAATGCATTGTGTGCACCAACCATCACTCGCTGAAGTATCTCAAGAACCAGCCAAATCTAAGCCATCAAGAAACTCAATGGATGGAGTTCCTTGAGTCCAAATTTGACTACGGCATTGAGTACCAGCCAAGAAAAAAAAATCCGGCAAATACTCTCAGTCGACGATCAGATTTAATGTCTAAGATCAACATGTTGCTCATCAAAACCTGTATCTCACAAGGTTGTTCGCAAAGGGTTCCAAGGATTTTGGCGGGTACGATACAACCAAGTTTTGACCCGAAGACCCCTAGTTACAAGAGCAATTCACTCGCCAAGTCGCTCCTCCAAACAAGGAATTGCGGTGGATTCTATTGTAAGAATGCAATGACACCAGTCCAAGTGGACACTTTGGCGAGGACAAGACGCTCAAAACGTTGGCGAAGTACTATGGGTAGGATAAGATGCAAATCGACGTGGCGACCTTCTGCAAATCGTGCGACACATTTCAGAGACAAAAATCTTATCTCACGCGTCCACCGAGTTTACTTCAACTTCTACCTGTTCCGACGGAACGGTGGGTCGACATCAGCATAGACTTCCTGACAGGACTGCCCGCCACTTTTGAGGCATGTGACGCCATCCTCTTTGTGGTGGAAAGATTTTCTATCATGTCACACTTCATCCCGACGACCACCACCATCATTACAGAAGGTTGTTTCTAAATCAGATGGTGCGGCTTCATGGAGTGCCACATAACATCATCAACGACAGAAAAGGCCGCTTCCTTAGCCATTTTTGGCCTGAACGGATGACAATGTACGGGAGTCGAATCCAGCTATTTTTGGCGTTCCATCCTCGAACGGATGGACAAACTGAGTGAACCAACCAGACGCTTGATCAACTGCTCCAAACTTTATGCAAGCCACACAGTACTGACTGGGTAGCAAAATTGTTGACCCTCGAACTCGCGTACAACTCCGCCACCTCCATCGCAAATGGTAAAATCCATTTTGAGGTTGTGTACGGCAAACTTCCCACCACACCTCCTAGATTGCAGAGTCAGAGTAACATTCCCGTGCTTGGCATTCACCGCCGAGACTTCAGAAGCATCTCGGAGGAAACACGGTAGACCTTTGTGAAGACACAAGCGGCTTTGAAGCAGGCAGCCGACCAACATTGTAGCAATGACATGTTCAGCGGTGGAGATTGCATCCTCCTAAGCTCAGCGAATATCAAGCTTTGAAGACACGTTTTTGTGAAGCTCAAACCCCTCTAGTTGGGACCGTTTGAGATCAAACGCATGCAAACCCCAGCCGTCACTCGAATTTTTCTCCCTGGCAGCATGTCCATCCACGTGTTTTCCACATCAAAAAGCTCAAGCACTATCAGGGCCCCAATCAGATTTTCCCCGGCCGAGACGTTGCACCTCCACCTCCGTTGCAATTCGACGTGGATACAGAGTACGTGATTGCAGATAATCTCGGATATCAGCGCCGTGGAAAAACAATCAATAATCTGGTCAAGTGGCACGGCAACGGCGCCGCGCACAACAGCTGGGAGTCATATGAAAATGTCCAAGGTTTTGATCTTCTAGTCTACGACTACTTTCGCTGTCACCGGCATGCGACTAGTAGCGCACTTGGACATCACGGCTAAATTGTTGGGAAGTGTTACGTCCCTGACGTACACGAGTCCCCATCGCAAGTGGGCATTTATGTTCTTGTTTTCATAGCCCACCGTGCGTCGACTTCAGGATTTTTCCGCTGCTTGGCCGAGGGAATTTGGGCCAACTGTCCTGAACTGTGACATCCTCTTCCAAAGTTTCCGACAACAACGACCCCTTTCTTGAATGGTCGAGTAGAAGTGTCATGAACCATATCAGTGTTTCCATATCGTTGGGTCAACTTCTTGACGACTCTCGACTTTCATAAAGAAGCGCGAAGATATTCTCGAAGCCCCCCGAATTCTCGGCGGAGCTTCTCAAATCCACCACTTACGGCGTGACCTCGCACGTGTCGCTCGACATGCCAAAGACCCGACCTATACCTCATTCTCATTCTCGGCATTGTATACATGTACTCGACACACTCGGCACTAATCATTGAAGTACACTGAATGCTTTATACAATTCATCCATTTGTCCCAAACAACTGAATCATCCTTTGTCCCACATCTCATTCCTATGAACCACCTACATTTTGCTTGGCATAACAAATACTTTCTCAAACCATGGACAACTGTTACGTACCAGACGTACACGAGTCCCTGATCTTCTCAAGTGGACATTTCTTTTATCACACAAACAGCCCATCGCGACATGAGAACCGTGATATTCACTCCGACAGCCAAGGGCAAACTGGCCAACTTCCCCATCCTGAGTGGATATTCTCGAACCTTCTTACAGCTTCCATCACTCTTTCGAACCTAAGAACAAAAGTGTCACAACCTTTCGGTCCACCTCCCGACGCATCTCGACGAATCCGGATTTCGAAACATGCATCGCGTATCTTCACTGTCGATTCTCGAAGACCCTCGACTTCTAGGTGGATCTTCTCGAATGCGGCCGCTCACAAGGCGACTCCGCACGCATCGCTCGACATTCGACCCAACGACCCCGACTATGCATCATTCGAAACTCTACACTTGTATGTATATGTTTGATCATTTTGACACTTGTCATTGAAGTACACTTACCTCTAGTTATGAATTGCTCAAGTGTCCCAAATTCTAAATCATGTTTTGCCTCGCAAATTCGGCTTGTTCACCATCTACGCTCCATTCAGCGCAACACTTGGTATCCGAGCGCAGTGGTGGTGGAGAGGGATCTGACTAAATTACCCATCCGGAGGACTACCTCGCACAAGTCTTTAGCGCATCTCGCACGTCAAGACTTCGCAGACTTTGCGACTACGACGTGGGGCAAGGGAGCGCAACCGACAACCACCAGCGGGTCTTCGGTGACGACTTCGGCGATGGAGGAGCAAAACGTGCCGATGCACGCGAACCCTGAAGCGACAACAAATACTGGCGTGGCAGGCTTTGTGGCAGCTGGAACGACCCCTACGGCCTCGGCGACCAATCCGGTCATGGACCCGACGGCGACAACCAGCCGTCCATACTAACAACCTCGACGATGTCAGAAGGGAAGACAGGTGGCACTGGATGACAGGCGAAGATCAACGAGGAACTGGCGAACAGGATTTCCACATTCGAAGGAATCAACAACCACCTGCTCTAACAACTCAACGTCGCGATGAAGGCTCTTTGCAACTCATGCGCACGTGAAGCGGTGCTTGTCGAGAGAAATTCCCAACTCTGAAGCAAACCCATTATTGTCCGGCTCCTTCAGAACCATTCGATCCTGCACACTCAAAATGACCAACGATTCATATGTGGCTGACGAGATTGCAGGTGTACTTCACCGCTGTTGGGGTCAACAACGATCAAAAGAAACTTGACCTCGCGGCCGCACTTTTGCGTGGCACGGCGCTAAGTTGGTGGTCCAACCTAAACACCATACAACGAAAGCAAGAGACCGGCGGAGCAGCATCAACGGCTTACAGCGCCCGTTTCACATCACCGACTACAGGCGTTCTACCCTTGGAGCATATCAACCCACATTGGCAAGATGTCCTGACGCCACCAGCTGACTGGAATGAATTTTTGCGCACAATGCTCGCACGCTTTAAATGAATAAACAAAAATTCTTACTCACCGTACAAGCTCCATCATCTACGTCAGCAGTCTGGAGTGACAGGACACACACGGAGATTCCGTGAGATCATCAATGGAGCAGACATCGCCCCCTCTGCTTCAACTACAACGACGGCCTCAGGTGAGACATCTGGCAAGTAATCACTATTTGCGGCATCCAGAACAAACTGCCGCGAATGATTGTAGCAGCATTAACAGCTGGGAACCATATGAAAATCTCCAAGACATCAATCATCTCATCGATAGTTCCAACCGCCATCTCCAAGCCACATCGACACGCTCGCCGGGACGCTGTGGCTACAAGGGTGGGAGGTGTTACATACCAGACGTACACGAGTCCCTAATCTTCTGAAATGGACAATTCTGTTGTTACACAAACAACCCATCTCGTCACATGAACTGCGACGTTCACTTGGACGGCCAAGAGCAAACTTGCCAACTGCCTCGTCCTCAGCGGATATCCTCGAACCTTCTGAAAGCTTCGACCACTCTCACGAACCTAGAAATAGAAGTGTCACAACCTTTTGTACGACCTATCGACGCATCTCGACGAATCTGGATTTATAAAGATGCATCGCACATCTTCACCGTCGATTCTTGAAGACCCCCGGCTTCTCGGCGGACCTTCTCAAATCTTACCTCTCACGACGCGACTTTGCACGCGTCGCGCGACATCCCACCGAGCGACCCTGACTATGCATCATTTGTAACTCGACACTTGTATATACATGCACGATCATTTCATCACTTGTCATCGAAGTACACTTCCGCTAATCTCAAAATTTTCAGGTTTCTTAATTTTAAATCTTTTTTTCCTTGCAACTTCTACCTGTGCACCATCTACGCTCCGTTCGCCGAAACAACAACCCACTAAATGGGTTTACGACAATGTGCAAAGCAGAGAATACGGATGGGATTCATTATCTTATATCAGGCAGAATAATGGATCATTTCATAGGCATGGATGCTGTTTTATTCTCCGGAAAAAGGAGAGAATGGGCCAGAAGTGTCTGGACATTTGGTCGAATGGTGTTTGAGTCCAGGCGTTCCTAAACATGCATGATTTGAAAGGAGCGGCTTGATCAGACGACGGGGTGTGCTAGGAAACTAGGGGTGCATCGGTTCAACTCGCGTGCGAGGCATCGGCACAGGGAACGTTCGTGTATCCTTGGAGGGGGCTCTTGATTCGACAGGATCTGAGCGCTGTTCGCTCGGAAGTCTTTGATTTGCCCGCACGCATTAGCCTACTGCGTTGATTCGACAGGAAAATCTTGGTGCGTCCCTGCCCAAGGTCAAGAACTGTTCGAAAATTGCACTGATGAGGCTCCATTCTTTTTTTCTTATGGGGGTCGTTGAAGAGCGGGAACCATCAATAGCTGTTCTGACAATCACCAACCGTCATGAGCGAAGTTCGGCGGATGTCTACGACGATGAATGTGAAATTCGATGGTTACAGTCTGGGAGTTAACTTAGTTAGGGTGCAATACGGTCATCAAAACATGAATTCGCTTCAATCATGTACCGTTTACCCGGAATATGTCGAGAGTCGAGAGGACCATACGAATGAATGCTGGGAGTCGTTCAACTGTTTGGTTCGCTGTTCCGGGAAACATACTTTTAGACGAACAGTTGCTTTATTGATCTGACAGTCTGGCCCTTGCCATGTCAACGTCGTCCGAAACTGTTCGCAAGACCACGGCCACGGCTGGCAAGGGGTGGGTGGGAATAGGTGGGTCGGAATGGAACACCGCCCGCTCTTTTACTGACATCATCATGGGTGCTTCGCAGTAGTTTCGTCGCCAAAAAGTGGGTGAAACGGAGCCCACTCACCCACTTTTTCATCGCACTCGCTCATCGTTGTCCTTTTCGCAAGACGACAAGAAAATGGGTTTCGCAACATTTCGCACAAATGGACATCGATTCGCAACCGTAGCTACACTGAGGAGGACTTGACGGGACTCGGAGGCTGTCCAATTCAACCGGGAGACAACGACATGTGAAAAAGTCATCATTGTCCGCTACACTAGACGGCCTGCCTTGACGTCGTTTGCGCAACAAACCCCACCATCGCGCCAAGTCACACGCACTCGTTGCAGCACTTGGTCGCACACTTCCAAGCCTAAAACGAGACATTACATTTGTGCTTTTGTAGCCAAAAAAACCTACAAGTCATCCTTTTCCTAGCTATCGCGTCTAATAAGCTCTAGTTTCCCACGAGTTCCAGCCAGTTCATCCACATTCGGAAGATTGGTTTGGAAACATCCCCACAGTTCATCCAGTAATAATGGCCGTAACCTTACTTTGTGGACGACTCAAACTTTTGTGGGGAAGTTCATTAGACAGCTAAGATGTGGGATGACATTCAATTGACATTGGAGGGATATGCTCACAAAACATAAAATTACACGGAAGATTAAAACAAAATGCACTTATCTTCGATCGATCTAAACTTATCATCAAGACAAAAGAAACCAAAACACTTCTTTCCATAAAAAAACAAGCCATATCTACTTATACAACGCATGCTTGAATACATACATTCATAAATATATGTGTGCATAGATACAAGTAATGGCATCAAAGTGTATATAGATCACCATAAAGATATAGGCATACATATAGTTGTAAGAATATGTGTGCATATGTATATAGATCTAGAAATTGCCATACGATTCTACACATATATGGATATAAATATAGGCATGCATATAGATTTCGATATGGGTATACATATAGACATAGATGTAGATATACATATAGATGTTAATATAGATGTAGATATAGATATAGATGCGGATATAGATATAGATCTAGATATAGACATAGATATAGATATAGATATAGATATAGATATAGATATAGATATAGATATAGATATAGATATAGGTATAGATATAGATATAGATACACATATAGATATAGATATAGATCTAGATCTAGATATAGATCTAGATCTAGATCTAGATCTAGATCTAGATAAAGATATAGATATAGATATAGATATAGAT
>SZWC01018090.1:25452-38835 GCA_023375785.1 Penium margaritaceum | reverse complement strand
CGATGGAGCTGAGCGCGTCGCCTGAGAGAGGAGGCTCCAGCGAACTGCGAGAAGACCTCAGCGTGCGTCGGCTCCACCGGACGACACTCCATCAGCGTCGAGTCTCGCCGTCAGTCATCTGCACGCCGATGTACACAAGCCGGGAGGACACAACAGAGCACAACGAGAGATGCGAAAAAAACCAACAATTGTCACAAACACACGCAAGTGCCCTCTTATCTCCATGCATGCACGCACCTCACCACTGCACGTGATTGAACTGGACTAAGGCTCCCTGGTGCAAGACTGTGACGTAGCATGACGTGCACAGTGGTGGTGCCTCCATCAAGCTACCAAGTGGCGGCTTCAGCACCAGCCTTGTCACAAGCCTTAGTTTAGTTATAACTTCACGTGCCAAAATGGGGGATACAATTTGTAGGATTGCATGCCTGTTAGTTGATTGAATACTTGCATGCTCCTAGAGTGGTGAACCGGGTTGCTGATCCCTCGGGACCACACGCCCGGTTTGTGCCGGCGTGTGAGAAACCGCCTGGAGCTCGCTCGCTCCAGGGTCGGGTTCGATCCCTGGGTGGCGGCCGGGCCCCACGACGAGTGCCTCGCGTGGGTGGCCCGGTCAACTGGCTCTCACCACCTCGCTCACTTGTTACTCGAAAACCTCCGTCTCAACTGCTTGCTCATTCTCTCTAGTCTTTAGCTTGCCCCCGTTCCATGGCTTATTCCGTCGCTTGCCACTTACTTGCTTGCTTGCATGGCACTCGTGGCTACCTACTTGTATCAGAGCAGGAGGGCTACCCCTCTCGACGCGACAGTCCTGAGACCTCGTGAGCCTCATTCGGGCCACTGCTAAGTGACGGGTGATCCCGCACAAGTCACAGCACGAGACCGTGGCAGCTTAAGCAGCAGCAGCAACAGCCATTTTGTGCAGCCGCTAGCATCACACCCGTGAATCTCACTCGGGCCACTGCCAAGTGACGGGTGATCCCGCGCAAGCCACGGCTCGAGACCGTGACAGCCTAAGCAGCAGCAGCAGCAGCTGTTCTGTGCAGCCCCTAGCATCGCACCCGTGAACCTCTTTCAAGCCACTGCTAAGTCGCGGGTGATCCCGCGCAAGCCACAGTACGAGACCGTAGNATAACTTCACGTGCCAAAATGGGGGATACAATTTGTAGGATTGCATGCCTGTTAGTTGATTGAATACTTGCATGCTCCTAGAGTGGTGAACCGGGTTGCTGATCCCTCGGGACCACACGCCCGGTTTGTGCCGGCGTGTGAGAAACCGCCTGGAGCTCGCTCGCTCCAGGGTCGGGTTCGATCCCTGGGTGGCGGCCGGGCCCCACGACGAGTGCCTCGCGTGGGTGGCCCGGTCAGCTGGCTCTCACCACCTCGCTCACTTGTTACTCGAAAACCTCCGTCTCAACTGCTTGCTCATTCTCTCTAGTCTTTAGCTTGCCCCCGATCCATGGCTTATTCCGTCGCTTGCCACTTACTTGCTTGCTTGCATGGCACTCGTGGCTACCTACTTGTATCAGAGCAGGAGGGCTACCCCTCCCGACGCGACAGTCCTGAGACCTCGTGAGCCTCATTCGGGCCACTGCTAAGTGACGGGTGATCCCGCACAAGTCACAGCACGAGACCGTGGCAGCTTAAGCAGCAGCAGCAGCCGCCGCTCTGTGCAGCCGCTAGCTTCGCAACCGTGACTCACGGGGCACACTCTCGGCCTCGACCGTACCCCTCATGACCGTGGCAGCCTAAGCAGCGGCAGCAGCCGCCGTTCTGTGCAGCCCCTAGCATCGCACCCGTGAACCTCTTTCAAGCCACTGCTAAGTCGCGGGTGATCCCGCGCAAGCCACAGTACGAGACCGTAGGAGCCTAAGCAGCAGCAGCAGCCGCCGCTCTGTGCAGCCGCTAGCTTCGCAACCGTGACTCACGGGGCACACTCTCGGCCTCGACCGTACCCCTCATGACCGTGGCAGCCTAAGCAGCGGCAGCAGCCGCCGTTCTGTGCAGCCGCTAGTGTCGCACCCGTGACTCACGGGGGCACACTCTTAGCTTCAAGCGATCTGCTTGTGACATCACCGCCATGTGGTGATGACTATTCGGCCCACTCTTGGGCCACCATCTCTGCAGCATCACTTCTCCGCCGTGTACGTCTGCGTACACATGACGGATACTTGGGCCACACCCTGTGCATCTCCACGCTGTGTGTAGCCTCGGCCTGGTGTACGCATCTCACATTTATCATCATCGCTCAGCAGTCGTGACCTCACTTACAGCCCTCGCAGCAACAGCACCAACCTTGCAGCCAGGCCTGACCCCAGCACACTTCCAATCACCTCGGGCTGTCCTGAGGCATCCCAATATTCAGAACGCTAGCGTCTCCGCGTGAGATCGAGCCCGGCCCTCCGTCATCCACGACCGCTCGGGACCGTGTACGCACTGACGAGGAGCTCGCGTACTACGAGGAGCGGACGGAGAGAGAAGTGTGGTCGAGGGTGCGCCGCAGCAGTCCGGGGTATCACCCCGGTGAAGACTACGATCCTGCTGATCACTACGCGTGGGCGGACGCAAGAGACTACGCAGCTCATTGCCAGTCGGCCGACGACGACTCTCCGACGTCGCTGAACCANACCCGTGACTCACGGGGGCACACTCTTAGCTTCAAGCGATCTGCTTGTGACATCACCGCCATGTGGTGATGACTATTCGGCCCACTCTTGGGCCACCATCTCTGCAGCATCACTTCTCCGCCGTGTACGTCTGCGTACACATGACGGATACTTGGGCCACACCCTGTGCATCTCCACGCTGTGTGTAGCCTCGGCCTGGTGTACGCATCTCACATTTATCGTCATCGCTCAGCAGTCGTGACCTCACTTACAGCCCTCGCAGCAACAGCACCAACCCTGCAGCCAGGCCTGACCCCAGCACACTTCCAATCACCTCGGGCTGTCCTGAGGCATCCCAATATTCAGAACGCTAGCGTCTCCGCGTGAGATCGAGCCCGGCCCTCCGTCATCCACGACAGCTCGGGACCGTGTACGCACTGACGAGGAGCTCGCGTACTACGAGGAGCGGGCGGAGAGAGAAGTGTGGTCGAGGGTGCGCCGCAGCAGTCCGGGGTATCACCCCGGTGAGGACTACGATCCTGCTGATCACTACGCGTGGGCGGACGCAAGAGACTACGCAGCTCATTGCCAGTCGGCCGACGACGACTCTCCGACGTCGCTGAACCAACCGGCAACAACACCACAACGGGACCACCGACCTCGTCACTCTCTGGTAAGCCCGCCCATTGCCCATAGGACGCGCCAGCAACACAGCCGTGCTGTTCCCCGTGGTGCAGCTCCACCTTCTGCAGCAGTAGCATCAGAAGCCTCCGCTCCGCGTTGCGCCGCATCTCCAACCGCAATAGCTGCAGAGTCCTCGCCCATGTCGTCTCCTGATATTCTTACAGCCCTGCAGGCTACCCTTGCATCCAGCGCTGCCGTTGCCTCTACCTTTGCAGCCACTGCACGTGCCGCACGTGCGCCAGCCAGCACTGCTGCTGGTCGAGCCATCGACACGTACACTGCAGTGGTTGATCAGGGACCCTTGGGAGCAGCTGTTGTCAACGTAGCTACTCAGATTGCCGCAGCAGCGAACGCAGTTGCATCCGCCGCAGCCGCAGCAGCCACAGCACTCTCCAGTGCAGTTGACTCCGCTCACGCCTCCACAACACAGGCTGCCTCTCTGCCCTCCTCATCACCGTCACCTACTCGGCACATACAACTGTTGGTCTTGACCGCTACAGTCGTCTCCACCCTGTCAGGTGCAGCCCTGACAGGCGTAGCCTGCTTCATTGTCACTGCATCAGCTTTTGTTGTAGTCGCCGCCTCCTCAGCTGCTGCGGCCCTGCCGCCACTGTTCTCTCTACACCGCCGTGCGTGGTGAGCTTGGCTTCTCTTGTTCTCTCGCTCTCTCTGCCTTTCCTGTATCGGCGTGTTCGTGCATCCAGGTTGTTGCCTTGCAGCGAACTTCCAACACCGATACCTCACATTCCCACGCCCACTGGGGCAAGGAAAACTCTGCCGAAGTTTTCCTCGGCAGAGTCACGCCACTGGCACAATGCCAGTTGACGATGACCAATACACAACACTGCAAGCTGAGCTTCAGCGCGAGCGCACTGCGTTGCAGGCAGCTCTCAGTGCTCAGCGCGCTGCTGAGGAAAAACTGCGGGCTGAGCAGGCTGACCAAGAGACATTCGCCGATCACATTGCTGACTTGGTCCTGAATTGTCTCCAGCCCACATTGCGCAGCACTCAGTCCGCTAGCACTGCTGCAGCGTTCTCCACCTCTCCTGCTTCCGCTTCCACTGTTGCTGGCTCATCTTCCTCTGATCCACTTGCAGTCGCCGCAGCCGCTCGCGCTGTTGCGGCCAAAGCCCTTGCTCAATCAGTACAACGCAAGCCTGACTTTGATTCCANGCAGCGAACTTCCAACACCGATACCTCACATTCCCACGCCCACTGGGGCAAGGGAAACTCTGCCGAAATTTTCCTCGGCAGAGTCACGCCACTGGCACAATGCCAGTTGACGATGACCAATACACAGCACTGCAAGCTGAGCTTCAGCGCGAGCGCACTGCGTTGCAGGCAACTCTCAGTGCTCAGCGCGCTGCTGAGGAAAAACTGCGGGCTGAGCAGGCTGACCAAGAGACATTCGCCGATCACATTGCTGACTTGGTCCTGAATTGTCTCCAGCCCACATTGCGCAGCACTCAGTCCGCTAGCACTGCTGCAGCATTCTCCACCTCTCCCGCTTTCGCTTCCACTGTTGCTGGCTCATCTTCCTCTGATCCACTTGCAGTCGCCGCAGCCGCTCGCGCTGTTGCGGCCAAAGCCCTTGCTCAATCAGTACAACGCAAGCCTGACTTTGATTCCACTCCACCCCATTTCACCTCCAATCTTACTTTTCACTCTTGGGAGGTTCGTTTGAGTGCCTGGGCGCAGGGGGAACAGCGCTGGGAATACTACCATGCATCAAACCCCTCAGCTGTTCCACCTTTTGTGCCAGTCGATTCTGAGTCGGCGCGAGCGGTCCGTGCCCTCATTCGCGCTGGACCAGACGATCTCACTGATGAGATTGGGTCCTACAATGCTGACACTGCACGCCACACCCCCGCACACCCGGTTGGGGCTTATGCCCCGATCAAGCGGCGCACGACAGTCACTGGACATGCAGCACACAGCGTCCTCACCGTCCAGTTCAACACGCTCTCCATGCGTGCTGACGAGACTGCTGACGCCTATTGGGCTCGCAGTCTGCGACTGCTGTGTGACCTCGGCAAGGCCGCCCCAGGCCAACTCCCTGTTGTTCTCTCCATCGTNCACCCCCGCAGACCCGGTTGGGGCTTATGCCCCGATCAAGCGGCGCACGACAGTCACTGGACATGCAGCACAGAGCGTCCTCACCGTCCAGTTCAACACGCTCTCCATGCGTGCTGACGAGACTGCTGACGCCTATTGGGCTCGCAGTCTGCGACTGCTGTGTGACCTCGGCAAGGCCGCCCCAGGCCAACTCCCTGTTGTTCTCTCCATCGTGAACGGCCTCATCCGGGAGCTCAGCGATATCTTTTGCGAAGTGAAAGCCACAGAGCTAGAGCGTCTAGCGGCCATTCCTGTTCCCGCCGACGCACCCCCTGGCATTAGGGCCTTATGGGAGTTCACCTCCCAACGCCTTACCGACTTGTGGAGCTCCTTGCAGAATAAACGCATTCACCGCGCCGCCGTTGTAGCAGCAGCCACCGCACTTCCTTCTTCCTCCACCTTCTCAGCCTCTGGCTCGTCCTCCATCTCCACCTCTGTTACTACTGCTACATCTCTTGCTTCCAAAGGGGGTGGTCGTGGTGGAGGGAGTGGTAAAGGTAAAGGCCGAGGGGGTGGCTCTGGCGGTGGCGGGCAGGGGAAGGGTGGCAAGGGTCGCGGTTCTGATAGCGCCGCACTCCCCTCTTCCTCCATCAGCACTGTCACTTGCTGGAACTGCGGCGCCACTGGTCATGCGGCGCCCAAGTGCCCTGCTCCACCAGATGATGCACGCCTGGCCTCCGCCATGCGTGCCCACTGGGCACGCTCCTCAGGGTCTGGTGGCGGCTCTGCACACTCCTCCACCTCCGCGGGGTCAAGTCGTGGCCCTGCACACTCTTCTTCCCCATTGCCTACAGCTGCTGCCTACAGCACTGCCCTCTCTTCACCTCTTCCATCCGCACCCTGGGGTTGGCCCCAGGGGTTTGGGGGGCCTGTCTACTTCGGGCCTCCCTCTGGCTTCTACTCACCTCTCGCATGGGCTTCCTCCACCCCCGGTCCCCAGCATCCCTCTTCTACCGCACTCATCACCGGACCACCTGAGGACGACCGCCAGCTGGACTCTGCACTCTCTCACGTCGTTCACCAACGTCACCTCCGTGATCAGGGAGGTGAGAGTGTGCGTTCAGTTGAGGAGGGCCTTGCGTGTGCTGTTGATTCGTCTCTTCGTGGACCCCCCCCGGTCATGTTCAGGGGTGTCCCCCAGTTGACGTCCCGTGGATTGAGGAGTGGCAGTCGTACCGTCTCCCTCGTTGTCTTGCCGCTTGTGGTCAGCGCCTCTCTCCTCGCTCTGCCATTGCCGCTGTGAGTCGTGATCCTGCGTCTGTCGGTGTGACGGGTGGCTTCTGGATTCTTGATTCAGGGGCCACCCACCACATGACTTCCTGTCGTTCTTCGTTTGTGTCACTTGGTCCCGTTGGCTCTGTTCGCTTTGTACGCACTGGCTTTGGCCACCTTCTCCCCGTCCAGGGTGTCGGTGTCGTCCGTTTCGTTGGCCCTGGGGGGCAACTCTTCCTCCCTGACGTTCTCTAAGTGCCCGCTCTTGAGCTCAGTCTGCTGTCTGTTACGACACTCGACGACCAGGGCATGGACTTCTCATCCAGGCGGGGGATTGCCTCTGTCATGCATCGCACTATTGGTCGTGTCTTACTGCGTGGCACTCGCTGTGACCGCTTGTTCCGCGTGCCCTTGTTTGCACCCCATCCCTCCTCGACTGCTCTTGTTCATGTGGCTCGTTCCCTCACTCCTGCACATGCGTAGTTGTTTCATCGTCGCCTCTGTCACATTCACACTGCCGCCATTGACAGTTTGCTTCGGGACATGCCTGCCCATGGCCTTGATGCCAACACGTTCTTTGCACCCTGCCCCACTGACTGTCTCGACTGTGCTCAAGGAAAAATGCACCGCTCCCCATTCTCCACGTCCGAGTCTTGCACGTCTCACCCCCTTGATCTCCTGGACGCTGACGTCATGGGACCTCTTGCCCATGACGCCCTTGGGGGTGTCGGTCGTTATGTCCTCTGTCTCACAGATGACTTTTCTCGCATGCGCTGGGTCTTTGCCCTTCAGCAAAAGAGTGACGTCTGTCCCACACTTGAGTCCTGGCTGCCACAAGCTGAACTGGCCTGTGGTCGCCGGCTCAAAGTCTTTCGCTGTGACCGTGGTGGCGAGTTCATGGGTCCCACTGCCCGCTTTCTTACCTCTCGTGGGGTGTGTATGGAGCCTTCGGCCCCCTACACACCCCAGCAGAATGGTGTCTCTGAACGCTGGAACCGCACCCTCGCTGATGGTGTTCGTACTCTCCTCAGCGAGTCCTCCCTCTCTCCCATCTTCTCCTTCGAGGCCATGTGCTACATGACTTGGGTGTGGAACCGTGTCCCACACGGTCCCCTTCCTCGCCACGTGACCCCCTTTGAGCGCTGGTACGGTCGCCGTGCTGACCTCCGTCTGGCTTGAATCTGGGACTGTGTGGCTGCCGTCTGGCTGCCCGAGGACTTCCATGATGGCAAACTGAGTCCTCGTGCTCGCCTCTGCACGTTTCTTGGTGTCTCTGCCATGTCTAAGGCGTCATCGAGTCGCGTGACGCCCTCTTCTTTGAGGATGTCTTCCCCCGTGACCTGTCCCATGTCACTCCTTCGTCTTCCCTCTCCTCGCTTCGTTGGCTTGGGGGGGGTGGGTCTGTTCCAGCCTCCGATCTCCGTGCGTCCACATCTCCCTCTCACACAGTGTCCCCTGTTGTCACTCCCACGGACAGTGACGAGGACTCCGTCTCTTCTGAGTCGGGGGCCTCAGTGCCCTCCCCGGAGTCCGTGTCCCCCCTGTCCTCAGCCGGCAGCCCTGTGTCTTCGCCGTCCACCGCCAGTCCCGAGTCCTCACACTCGGCACCCACTCCCGCACAGTCCACTGCCCACTCTACTCCCACCTCATCTCCTAGCTCTGCAACTTCTCCGGTGCTTGACACCGCCGCAGTTGACGCGCCTCAGGCTCGGCTTCCCGGTCCAGAGCCTTACACTCGTGGGGGGAGACTTCGTGCTCTTCCTCCCTCTCAGTCCTCTCAGCCCTCTCAGCCCTCTTAGCCCTCCACTTCTAGGGCGCCTGCTGAGTCTGTCCTGGCTGGCTCGTCCACTGCCTCTCAACGAGTCACCCGCTCCAGAGCCTCATCCTCCATAGCTGGTCCCTCAGCGCGCCCCACCGGCCTCGATGCAATGGGCCTATCTGTGAGCGTTGTACACCCCAACTCTGTAGTTGGCTATGCTCTTGTAGCCCACGAGTTCCACAGTGCTCTTGAGTCCTCTGTCGCCGGTTATGTCGCCGCATGCTTTGCGGCCGCTGGTCTTCCCACTCTCCCTCCTGAGCCCACCAGTGTCCGGCAGGCTCGTGAGGCGGCAGACGCTGCCCTCTGGGAGAAGGCCATGCAGGAGGAGCTCACAACCCTCCAAGACCATGGAGTCTTTGAGCTCGTGGATCTGCCTGCAGGTCGCAAGGCAGTCTCCGCCCGATGGGTCCTTCGGCGTAAGCTGAAGCCCGATGGAACCGTCGACCGGTACAAGGCACGCCTCATAGCAAAGGGGTTCTCCCAGATTCCCGGCGTTGACTTTGATGAGACCTTCGCACCGGTCGGGAGATTTACCACTGCTCGAGAACTCTTGAGTCTCGTCGCCCAGCACGACTGGGAACTAGAGCAGATGGATGTCAACGCCTTCCTGCACGGGAAGCTCGATGAAGAAATCTACATGATACAGCCCCCGGGCTTCACCGATGGCACGAGCAAGGTCTGGCGACTGCGCAAAGCCCTCTATGGGCTCAAGCAGTCGCCGCGGTGTTGGAACATGGAGANTGCCTCTCAACGAGTCACCCGCTCCAGAGCCTCATCCTCCACAGCTGGTCCCTCAGCGCGCCCCACCGGCCTCGATGCACTGGGCCTGTCTGTGAGCGTTGTACACCCCAACTCTGCAGTTGGCTATGCTCTTGTAGCCCACGAGTTCCACAGTGCTCTTGAGTCCTCTGTCGCCGGTTATGTCGCCGCATGCTTTGCGGCCGCTGGCCTTCCCACTCTCCCTCCTGAGCCCACTACTGTCCGGCAGGCTCGTGAGGCGGCAGACGCTGCCCTCTGGGAGAAGGCCATGCAGGAGGAGCTCACAACCCTCCAAGACCATGGAGTCTTTGAGCTCGTGGATCTGCCTGCAGGTCGCAAGGCAGTCTCCGCCCGATGGGTCCTTCGGCGTAAGCTGAAGCCCGATGGAACCGTCGACCGGTACAAGGCACGCCTCATAACAAAGGGGTTCTCCCAGATTCCCGGCGTTGACTTTGATGAGACCTTCGCACCGGTCGGGAGATTTACCACTGCTCGAGCACTCTTGAGTCTCGTCGCCCAGCACGACTGGGAACTAGAGCAGATGGATGTCAACAACGCCTTCCTGCACGGGAAGCTCGATGAAGAAATCTACATGATACAGCCCCCGGGCTTCACCGATGGCACGAGCAAGGTCTGGCGACTGCGCAAAGCCCTCTATGGGCTCAAGCAGTCGCCGCGGTGTTGGAACATGGAGACCTCCTCGACTCTCGAGCGGGGAGGTTACCGTCGCAGCACGGTTGATCCAGCGCTCTTCTTGAGCGCCCCCTCAGAGCCGTTTGTGGCGGTGTTGGTCTACGTTGATGACCTGCTCATGGCCTCACCTAGCCCAGCAGCTGTCCAGTCAGTGAAAGACCTGCTGCAGCCTGCGTACAAGATGAAGGATCTAGGTCCTGCACGGGTGTTTTTGGGGATGGAGCTTGAGCGTGATCGTCAGCGTCACACCCTGCATGTGCACCAGGCTGCGTACATACGCACACTGGGGGAGCGTTTTGCCCCCTTGCTTGCAGACATCCCCACCGCGTCCACACAGATGACTCCAGTAGGTCAGCGTCTGCTGAAGTCACTGGACTCAGCGCAGCTGGGGGAGTCTGTCGACGTCACCGACTACCTCAGTGTAGTGGGCTCTCTCATGTACCTCGCCACCACCACTAGGGCGGACGTGGCCTTCGCGGTCAATTTCCTTGCCCAGTTCTCCCAGCAGCCTCGACAGAAGCATCTCGAGGCCGCACTGCGCGTCGTCCGCTACGCGTTGTCCATTGCACGCGTAGGGCTCTGCTACCGTGCTCAGCCCTCAGTAGTCGTTGACGGCTACACAGACAGTGACTGGGCACATGACACAGATGCTCGCAGCCATACTGGTTACATCTTCCTCGTCGGAGGGACTGCTGTCTCCTGGAAGAGTGGAAAACAGGGTTGTGTTGCCAGAAGCTCCAGTGAAGCAGAGTACGCGGCACTGGGTGCAGGTACGTGTGAGAGTGTTTGGTTGTCCCGCCTGTTGCAACAGTTGCGTGTTCCCATTCATTGCATCACCCTGCGCTGTGACAACCAGAGTGCAAAGGCGATTGCTGAGCACGATGGCATGCATCACTCTCGCACTAAGCACATCAACATTGAGCATCACTTTGTACGCGAGCGCATTGCGGCAGGGGAAGTTCAGGTTGTCTGGGTCGACACTCGTCAACAGCGTGCAGACTTTCTCACCAAAGCGCTCAGCAATGGAATGCTCAAAGCGGCCGTGCATGCGGTTTGCTTGCTGCACTCTCGTGATGCCCCTGGTTGATGTGAATCCTGTGATGTTCTCCTCGTTCTGTGTTCTGTGTGTGTGTGGCCTGTTCGTTTGTGGGACATGGGGGAGTGTTGGTTATTGTCACAAACACACGCAAGTGCCCTCTTGTCTCCATGCATGCACACACCTCACCACTGCAGGTGATTGAACTGGACTAAGGCTCCATGGTGCAAGACTGTGACGCAGCATGACGTGCACAGTGGTGGTGCCTCCATCAAGCTACCAAGTGGTGGCTTCAGCACCAGCCTTGTCACAAGCCTTAGTTTAGTAATAACTTCACGTGCCAAAATGGGGGATACAATTTGTAGGATTGCATGCCTGTTAGTTGATTGAATACTTGCATGCTCCTAGAGTGGTGAACCGGGTTGCTGACCCCTCGGGACCAGACGCCCGGTTTGTGCCGGTGTGTGTGAGAAACCGCCTGGAGCTCGCTCGCTCCAGGGTCGGGTTCGATCCCTGGGTGGCGGCCGGGCCCCACGACGAGTGCCTCGCGTGGGTGGCCCGGTCAACTGGCTCTCACCACCTCGCTCACTTGTTACTCGAAAACCTCCGTCTCAACTGCTTGCTCATTCTCTCTAGTCTTGAGCTTGCCCCCGATCCATGGCTTATTCCGTCGCTTGCCACTTACTTGCTTGCTTGCATGGCACTCTTGGCTACCTACTCATATAACCAGGTGGAGTGCTCCATGAAGTGCAATTTCTCGGGTTTGTAGAAGCCTCAAGCTCACGCACAAAGATGTCGTCCGAACGCTAAGAGAGTGAGCCGCCGGGCGCCGCAGTTGTGAGGACTCTGTGTGTGCCCCGGGCCAAAAGGCTTTTGCAGAAAAGAAGGTGTTGCTCCGTCCCTATGAGTAGCTGCTTCAAAGGAGGCAAAGTTGATAAAGAGAGAGAACTGTTTAGTTCCCCTCACATCAGGAGCTTTGAGAGGTTGCTTTCACAATGTTTGAATGACTTGGAACCTGCCGCGTCCTCTCAGTGTTGTCTGTGTGAGCGGCATGTGTTTCGCTGTCGGTGGCTGAGGAAGGGAGTGTAGAGTGGGGGTCTTGCGGGTGATTCTAATCAAAGTCTGTTCCAACCCCCGCCGCACCACCACTCCTGAAACTCGGCAACTTGAGACTGGGTGGCCTACAACTCTGCGACTCCAAAGCTCCACGACGTTTTCAACCGTGCTTCCTTGCGAAGAGCAGTGGACGTTTCTCAGACGTCTGCGCCGAAGGAGGACACGTCGGGGGGCTGGATGTGTCTCATAGTCTGCGCCGAAGGAGGAGAAGGCGGGGGCTGGAGGGCGCGTTGATCCACCTGTGTTCACCGCAGGCCCACTGCGACTGCTCCAACGACTCGGCGAAACTGCACACCGCTTCGTACTCGTCCCTGCCAGCGCCACGCACCAAATGACCAAATGACCAAATGACCGAATGAGCTAAACGGTTTGTAGCGCAGAGACCCGTAGCAACACAAATGAACCATGTTTGCACCGCAGAAAACTCACAGCAACGAACCAACTGAGCATTTGCACGGAATTGACCGACCACCCATGGCGTTGCAGCTTTCCCCTTCTACCACTTCACACAACCACTGCCATGATTTGTGGCGGAAGCTACAGCGGAGCAAAGGGCAAGGCCTTTTAGAGGGGTTGAGAGAGAGGGGGGTTGAGAGGGACTGAAAACCATTTGCACATTCCGATGAGATGGCCGCGGTGCTTAAGCCCTTTACAACGCTTTGCAAAGCATCTCAAACAGTTCAAATGCATGATCCTGCCCATCAGCCCTCGAGCTAAGACCGCCTGTGTCTGTGTGAGGTTGGGGGAGGAGTCCTTGCTCTGCCCGCCGAATGTCCTCTCTTCGTACGATTTGAGCTTTCAGGCATCTGACATCTGTTAAAATTTTGCACGTCAGATGTTTCGAGAGAAAGTACCCTGCTCGTCGGCCCTAGAGTTGCGACTGCCTGTGTCTGTGTGGGGTTGGGGGAGGAGTTTTTGCTCTGCCCGCAGGATGTCCTCTCTTTTGAAAAACAAATGTTTAGAGACTTGTTCTGCAAGTCGGCCCTGCAGTTGCAACCGCCGTGGTGTGGTCAAGGAGGGCGCTTGCATGGAGGGGGAGGATGGCGCCAGGGGCTTTCGGCATCGTGCCCAGCTGGTGAAGGAAAAGCTCCGACAGAGGGTGGGCATTGGTCCGCAGGGCAACATAGTGCATCAATCAACTGCTCGCACCCGCACAGTGCAGGTAGATATCTATCCGTCATAAACGTTTCCCCCGCGCTGCTGCAGAATGGCAGGGAGCTGTTTCCTGTCAACAGCGCCAGGGAACAAAGTCGTAGACAAAAGCTTGGACACTCTTCGTGAGGGCATGCATGAGGTCAACACCACGAGGCGCTCAAGGGCGTCAACAGAGTCCTCACCCCCCC
>SZWC01018090.1:0-14041 GCA_023375785.1 Penium margaritaceum | reverse complement strand
CACTCACTCACTCACTCACTCACTCACTCACTCACTCAATCACTCACTCACTCACTCACTCACTCACTCACTCACTCACTCACTCACTCACTCACTCACTCACTCACTCACTCACTCACTCACTCACTCACTCACTCGTGCGCGACGGACGTCCACTTGGCGCCATTCAGAAGGTACTGAGCCAGCAGCCTCTCTCTCTCCACCTCGGCATTGCTTTCCTCCTCCAACTCTCGTCGTCTTGTTCTTCCTTCTCCTTCTCCTCCGTCGCTGTTCAAGGCAGGGCTCAGAGCATCTCGATTACTTGTGCAGAGAGAAGTACATCGCCTGCTGGAGCTGCGGGCGATGGTGTTCGTCGTGGGGATTCTGCTGCTGATGCTGCTGCCGCTACGTGTTCTGCTGCTGCTGCTGCTGCTCACACCGATACCGCTGACAATGCTCTGGCTGCCGCCGCCCCGACCCTGAGTGCCACCGCTGGCTCTGATGCTGCTGGCGCACAGGGAGGTCTGCGGTGGTGCACTTGCAGCAAAGGAAACGGCGAGCCGAATTGCCTGGCGTCCGCGGAAGCGGACGACGTTTGTGGTGGATTTGACGGCAGCGGCAGCGGTGGCGGCGGGGGGGCGTCTGCGGTGAAGAGGCCGCGAGAGCGGGGTCATCCAGGCAGACCCGAGTGCGCGGGTGACGAGGACGCTGTTACCCATGACGAATGGCTGTAGCAGCGACACGCTCGGCCCTGTACTGTTGAGCATGTACGCAGTCGGGCAGAGGAGAGCAGCAGGCGCTCCGAATGCTTCTGTGGGGCGAAAACGCCAAAGAAGCGCACCACGGTGGGTGCGGAGAATCCAGCCGTAGCAGAGGTTGGAGCGCACCCCACCGGGCTCCAGTGGAATGGCTTCCTGGCCGCTTCGTCGCTTCCTGGCCGCTTCGTCGCTTCCTGGCCGCTTCGTCGCTTCCTGGCCTGACGCTCGTGCGCTTGGAGGAGGTGGCAGAGGCATCCCCGTGGACGGCGCGGCGCGAGGCGCATTGAACCAGCTTCAGCGCGATCGTTGCCTGAGGATGAGCAGAACCTTTGAAATGGTATTTGTTTGTAGGGGGTTGTAGCTGATACATCAAAGCAAGAGTGAACAAAAGCCTGATATACAAAGAATTCTAAACATGAAAATGGATGTATCCAGCGAGTTAAAAAGCAACCAATTGGAGACGCATTCCGCTGATAAAGAGAAGCGAGGAGGGTGATGTGTCACCCCCGCCGTCGCGAGAACTACGATCGAGCGACAAGCCTTTTCCTTTTTGTCCGACTCGCAAATCCCCAATCGCGGATTTAGGGTTTTCCTGCGCAGGAAAAAACCTAGACCTGCATTTGGGGGTTTGGGAGTCGGAAGGAAAACACAAAAAAAGGCTACTCGCTCGATAGCGACCAAGCAAAGATGCCGTTTCCACATATTCTCATCGGATAAGAAAACCCATATTCATGAATGAAAACAGCTTTCAACCCTACCCCAAATTACACTCGCGGTTTTCGGCAAAAATGCCGATTCCCCCCTGTTTTGTTACCCATGACCCTCATATACCCCTCCGTCGGAACAATAAGCCCCATGTACCCCTTCGTCGGAACAATAAGCCCCATTCGCCCCTGTCCGGCAAAAACAAGCCCCATCCGCCCCCCAGTTTTCACCATGCTCAAACAGCGACGCATGTTGCTGGTTAAGCATGTCGAAAGCCGGCATGCCTGGGAGAATGCGGCCCTCCATCGCGGCCATCGCGATGGAGGGCCGAGATAGTTTCGAGTGGTGGGGCGGGGGGGGGGGGGGGGGGGGGGGGGGGGGAATTGCCGGCCGGCGTCCGTCGGTCGGCACTTCGTCAACCCCCACCCACCTCCCCCCTCCGCCCCTGTCAACCCATCTGCCCGCCGATCGAGGCCCTCGCAATTGAGGGCCGCGATGGTACGGGCGGTCGGTGGGCTGCCGGGAGGCGGCCGTGAGTGTGGTGGGGGGATGGGGGGGGGGTGGGACTTCGCCGGGGATCCCGCCGGACGGGCGTCCGTAGGAATCCCCCCTCCATGAATGGGGAGTCGAAAATCCATGTTTGTTTTGTTTTACATTTTTCTCAACTTTATACCCGCGTTTGATGTACAAACCATTGAAAAACCCACCCCCTAATTACACCCAGGGTTTTAGGGTTTATTTTTGTGCGGGCACCTGCTGGGCCCCGCGGCAGCGAGGCACAGCAGGTCCCCCTTTAACTCATGGGAGTCTCGGACCCCCCAAGCAAACTTCTTACAAACCACTTACGAAAAATCACAAACCCTTTTATCAGCGAGTTTGTGATGATTGGGTCAAAAAATGTGACGTCAGCATGTCGACGCCGCATCCATGCGACGTCGACATGCTCTCTTTTGACAAACGAGAGGGGTATATTGTTTATTTTTTTTGCCTGCAAAGTTGCGTCCGCGTCGAAGGGGCGGATCAGGCTTATTGTTCCGACATAGGGGCAGATGGGGCTTATTGTTCCGAGCGAGGGGGGGGATCAAGCTTATTGTCCCGAACGGTGGGTATATGGTCATTCTGCTCCGCGGTTTTATGGCTTTATTTTCTAGGGGGCTCCTGCTGGGCCCCGTGGTAGCAAGGCCCGACAGGATCCCTTACAAAGCATGAGGTGTTTCAGACCCCCCACTCAAACCCCTCGCAAAAAAAATTTCATAAAATCCACAAACCCCTTCATACAGGGGTTTTATCTTTTTCTTTTGTCTCGTGGCGTCAGCATGTTGTCGTTGGATGGCATGCAATGTCAACACATCATGTTCATTTGGATAGTACGTGAGTTCTTTGCATGCTACCTGGATACAATGTTGACGAAGACAAAAAAATCCCTGAATTAGGAAATGGCATGTTCAATGTGCGTAAGATGAATAGTTTTACAGTGGTCACTCCCCGATTGTTCTAACCCTTGGTTACAACCAACGGAGGCAGGGGCGCTACCTCAACACAAAACAAGCCGGGGGGTTGAACCTGACAGGCCAAGATATCACATTATAGATGTGGGCATAAATGAGTATGCTTCCTCCGAGGGTGATTCTGGAGCTGAAAACTAATTGGACTTCTTCTTTCGTGTTTTTAAGGAGGTAGTTTCTGAGGAGGGCGCTCGCAAACTCATCCTCTCATGTTTTCAGCCCTACACGAGACTTCTCAACATTTTTGTAAAGAAGTTTAGCAAAAACGGTGGACATGTGTTTCTAGAAAGTGTTGGGGTGTAGCGAGTACAGCCGAGACGGACATTTGTCTCCATATTGCTGACACCAAATTCCGTGGGAAAGGGAAGCGCGCAATAAGTACCAAGCGGCACTACAAACTTTTGGTTTGAGCGGTCCTATCAGTGGGTCAAGCATTGTTGGGGTGGGGGGGATTCGGGGAACATGGAGAAGAAGATTGTTGTGATGTGAAATGTCGTATCTATCTGTAGAGCTTACAGTGACCAATGAATCCTGTCCATGCTCATGCAGGTTCATGATGCGGACCCAGCTGGCATCGAAGCATGGACGGGTGACAATCCCAACCACAAGCAGCTCCTAGAAAACTACTACGAATTCCCCGGTGCTTACTGTGCTTCTCTTTAGTTTCCCTACAATTGCTAGAGTTGTCTCACTACAATGGCTCTTCATGCCAATTTTAATGTTTTGTATCATATGTCCACCAATGAGTGTCGGACCTACGCGTGTGAAAATTGCATCATCAGGATCGAGATGTCACATCTTAAGGATCAGACTGAGTTGAGGTTGGATGCCTAAGCCCAGAGATTCGGCCAAAACAGGGGTTTTTGGACTGTTTTCGAAGTAACTCATACTGCTGCATGCATCACCCGCCATGCGTTGCAGTAGGTATTGATGCTCTGTGCTTGTCAAGTGTCATTCCTCTCAGTATTACTAACCTATCGAAGCTTTTGCAGTTTTGCGCGTCTCCCTAGCCTAACCCTTACTCTTTCATACTCTTGCTTGCTTGCTAGTGCATCTCTGAGTGGACAGTGTTTCCACGTCGGCGGTAGCAAGGCCTGGAAGCTTGTTTTTAGCTTCTCATGGTATGAGAGAAACAAGACATCCCTCATTGGGCTATTTCCTAGCGAGGCAACAATGGCAGTCAAAGTGAGAGTCACCATAGAAGCCATATCTTGGAACCCGTTGTAGTAGACATTTGCACCAAACATGACGCACCAACGTGAGCAAGAGCGACATCACAACACAATTTCTAGAGCGAAGCCACGAGTTACTGCCACCATCGTGGCAAGAGTAACTGCGGTAATGACGATGTGCAGCAGCCACGTTGAGCAGCAACGGCAGCATCGAGTGGTAGCAACATCCTGTCTGGTTACCATCTTTGATGCACATGGGAAAGGAGAAGCAGCTTCCAACACCAACTCACGGCAGTGGCCTCAAGCAGTGGCAAGGTGCAGTTGCGGCAAGAGCTAGCAACAGCAATGGCACCAGCAGTCGCAAGCAACAGTAGCAGCACAACACTAGGACAGGGACTACAACAGTGCAATAATTGTATTGGAGTAGTTGCAATAACAACAACAACAGTAGCACCATAGTAGTGACAGTAGCTACAATAGCGCAGCAATAGTACCATCTCGAAAGGAAGGAGGCTGCTCATGCGCATGAAGCAATCCCCTTGGTACCGCTGACAACTGCATCCCAATGTCCCCTCTGACTTTCAACTCATCCTCCACTTCTTTTTCTCCTTCTTCCTTGCTTGCATCCACCCAGGGCATGGTTGCTGCCACATCGGGAGAGAAGGGAAAGAATAAACACGACAAGGGGCATCAGTAGTAGCAACAATAGCAGGTTATGAGAAATGGCAATGCATGCTCTATCCACTGCCATAACTCGGACGACACTCATCGATACAGGGAGTGCCAACAACCCTTATACTGGAGCGAGATCACATGTGGCCTCCAAGCAACGCACACCTAGTGAACATCTTTCGATACCACCCAGGCGGGTTGCATGACACCCGTGACAGAAGCTAAGGCTTTTTTGACTCGTGGCGGTGTCGGAGGCATGGATACACAGGATCGCACGACCACGAAGCTTCGCCAGTTGTTGGCTCTTCGCACTCAGGGAGGTGTAATTGTGTTATCACAATTGGGTGGCTCCCTTGCAGCATGTCCTAGTCTGTCTGTTGCCCTTGATGATAGGGGAGTTCAGTTGGCTTGTGATGAGGATGGACCTGATAGCAACAATTGGCTTGATGAGTCAGAGGCCCGTGCCGTCCATCGTTGCCTCGAGTCTCGTGTTGAGCGTCAAGCAGAGGCCGAGTATTCTCTGACACGTTGTTCAATTTTTACGACTAGTCTTGAGCCAAGTGGCACCTACATCATTGACTCAAAAGCCACCCATCACATGACCTCTTGCCATAGTGATTTTTTGGTGCTCAGTTCCGCACTGTCCGTTAGTTCACTTTGTACGTGATAACGTCGCTTCTTGTCCAAAGAGTTGAGGTACTGCAGTTGGATGGTCCACCTGGCTCCTTGTGCGTCTCCCATGTGCTCTTTGTCCCTGCTCTTAAGCTCAGCCTGCTCTCTCTTCCTTCTTGCACCAAATGGATCTCACTGTTGACCACTCTATTGACTTTTCCACAATGATTACTCTTGGCACAAGTGCAATTATGCTTCCTGCCTTTGTTGTTGATGACCTCTATCTTGTGTCTGGTTCCATTTCCATTGCTCCTTCTCCCACTCTCTCTTCTATGCATGTATTTGTCACTTGTGTTTCCTCTCCTAAGCATGAATGCTTGTTACATCACCACCTTTGGCATGTGGAATTGAACACTATGTCCAAGCTCATCTTGACTCAGCCAGCCCTCAGTCTTCAGGCGGCTTTCTTCAAGTAGCCGCCCAAGACTAGTTGTATTTTCTATCTCCAGTATTATATAAATTGTTGCCCTTACCTTTACTGTAGTTTTCCGGTACTGTACTCACTAGAGTTGGTCCAATCAGACCTCATCGGTCCACTCTTACTCGAGTCCCTCTCTAGCGAGGATCGATATCTTCTCCCGCTGTCAAATGTCATCACCTTGATGTTACGGGTCTATAGCCTCTACCACAAGAGCCATGCTGCCTTAGCGGTTTATGTCTACTTGGTGATTGTTGAGTACCACTCTCGTCACACCCTTCAGAAGTTCTGCCCGGATCATGGTGGCAAGTCATTAGGTGCGATAGACACGTTTGTTGTTGATTTTTGAGCGCAATCACCAACACTCAAACCCTCTTACAAGAAAAAAAACAGTGTGTCCGAGCATTGTAGTTGCACCATGAAGGGTGTGGTATGAGTGCAGTCTTCTAGATTCCTATGCATTTGAGGGCTTCTCCTACATAGCATGGGCCTGGAACCGTCCGCCGCATGGTCCTCTTCCGGACCATGTCACGACGTACAAGCTATGGTTTGGCTTCTACATTGATTGTTGTCTTGCTCGCATCTTAGGATCACTACCCTGCGTCTGGTAGACCAAGGACCAGCACGGGTCCAAGATCTCACCTCGGGGTCACATGTTTTCCTTCCTTGACATCTCCCTGTGATCAAAGGCCAGGCGCTTTTGAGACCCCACTTTCCATTACATTGTCGAGTATTAAGATGCTCTGTTTCTTTTGGCTTTCACATTCCGCGACATATCTAGCATATCCCCCCCCATTAAACTTGACGGGAAGGATGGATTGAAGGTAACTAATCCAACACAACTGGACGAGATGGTAGACATGACCTTGTACTTGCACTTTATTGACTCTCAGATATGCTTGGCCACAACTACACAACTCGACATTGCCTTTGCTATCAATTTCCTTGAAAGTTTCTCAAAGTGTTCTCAGGTGAGCCCCCATTACACGGTTATGTGATTCACGCGGTACTTGGTTTCAACACTATATTTTAGACCCTGCTTACAACTGAGGTGTTTTGTGGTAATTGATAGCTACACAGACAATGACTGGGCTAAGGCCCTGGTGGCAGTTAGACAGGCTACATGTTCCTATCTAGTGCTACCGTTGTGTCATGGTGCAGCGGCAAGCAGGAATGCAAGCAGGAAACAGTAAGCAGGAATGCTAGAGACTGAGTACGTTACACTAGGGATTGGGGCTACTAAGGCGGTGTGGTTGTAGCATCTGTTTAGTGAGTCACGTCACTCTTTGTCTTGCAACGTTATGTGTTGTGAATACCAGAGTGCTCTTTCCATTGTTGAGAACTCTGATGTATTTCATGCAAACATGAGGAAAATTGCTATTTAACATCATTTTGTGCGTGATCTTGTGGAGCCACATATGATCTCCGTCATCTATGATGGCACGGAAATGAAACAGGCTTACTTCTTGACAAGGGCACTGGCACACAGAAAATTTATGGTGGTCATTTGTTGTGTCAGGCTTTGCCCCTTGCCTGAGGGTGGCTGAGAGTGGGGTGTGTGTGTGTGTGTGTGTGTATGGATCATTGAGCATCTTGTTGCACACCTGTGTAAGATCTACATGAGTATAAACATGCGTATCATCGGGTCATGGAGGAGTGTTGTTATTTGAGTCATCCCCATCTGTATGTAAAGCTTACTGTGACCACTCTGTTGTGTCCATGCTCGTGCAGATCCCTCATGCGGACCTTGTAAGGATCGGTGCACCAATGAGTGGCGATCCCACCCACAAGGAGCTCCCAGGCAGGTGCTAGTACGTCACGGGTACATACTGTTTCTACAGACGGTAGATTTTTCTTGGTGGATTGGCTCCTGAGCCTGATTTTCACACTTCTTATTTGTTATCCACCAATCAGTGGAGGACTAGCGTGGGTGGCCAGTTGTAGTCTCCGGCTGAAGATTTTGCATCTCTATGTGTAGACGGTGTTGCGTTTGGATGTGTGTATGCAGAGTTGTCACCAAAACGGAGGTTTTGGGCCAAGCGTCTTCCGCCATGTGTAATGGCAGGCATTTATGCTTTGTGATTGTATATTATCAGTCCTCTTTGTGTTACTAAGCTATTTTAGCTTATGAGACTTTGTGCATCTCCGTAGCCTAACCGTTGCTGTTTCTTGCACCTGCTTGCTAGCTAGTCAGACTGCTGGCTGGAAAGTTTTGCCAAGTCGGCAATAGCAAGACTAAGAGTCTTCCTAGTAGTTTGTCAAAGAGGATACACATTCTCTCATATAATGGTCTGTGCCGAGGAAATTGGCAAAAACATGCTCTAATGTTTCCTTGTAAGCGCAATATAGGCACTCAATTGATCCATTTCAACAGAAGTGGGTGTGTCGAGCTTCAAGAATAGAGCAGGAGAAGATGTTGACTAGGATATCTTCAAACATGGGGTCAAAGGAATTACAATTATGTTCAGCTTACATTGAGCACCAGCCAAAGGAAGTTTGATGAAACTTCTCTGCCCAGTTTTCTTCGTATGACGGGGTAAGGCTATGGGATCTAAGTAGGTGGTGCTAAAAAAGAAACAGTGATGACAAGGGAGAAGAGACACTTAAGGTGGGAACGTGAGGCCTCACCTGGAGGGCAAGGATAGTTCCTTTTGGTGACAGGAAGAAAGAGGTGAGATGTTTTTCAAGCAAGTGTGGTGGCGGCTGGAGTTGTATTCGCACACAAGGACGCTTTGGGCGGTGAACCCTGTTGGCGGTGCTGCCAGCGATAGTCACGTTTGGAGCAATCAAATGGCCACTACTCAGCTGTTTCTCCACAGATTGATGCGTTGTTTAGTACGTTGGAAAGCTTGCATTGCGCACTAAATGATGCATGTGTTATTTACGTGTTTGCATCTCATCAAAGGGCTTCAGAATGTCGAGGGGCTCTTGGCTGACTCATAGGGGTTGGTACACAATGAAGCCTAAGGGTTGTTCTAGGCATTTCAATCTTACCCAAGGACTTTTTACATTTCCTTTCACTGATCTATCAAGTCTAAGGATTAATTCCTTGTCCAAATCTCCTTGTTCTCCAAGCATTGCATCGCACACGTCCATTCGGTCCTGCAAGTCATCCGCTGCGTACCTTGGTGTAAACGACGCCAGGAGAGTCGCACGGCATGAACCTCAATCACTAGAAAGAGGTCTTGCTGCTAGGGAAGGGTCATGCGGCATCTCAAGGGTTGACCAGACACGCCAAGGGATCAAGGGTGGGAGGTTTATCCAAAGGGCTCGGCGTGTGACCTTCACCACGGGCACCCCTCGGTTCACAAGAAACCTCTGTAAGGCATTCTTCCACTTTGGATGTGCGGATGGAAGTTTGAGGTGGAGAACGAATGGGTACAAAAGGAAGGATTTTCCTCCTTTAGGAAGGTCCTATGTGAATTTCAGAGTGTATTTTTGCTATGTTGCTCCCCGTTTTTGGAAGGAGTAGATTCACTCGGATGCTTCTGCGGCCATGATGAGTATGGGCCGCTTGACTCCGAGTTCTCCCTTTGCGTGGGGACCGGCTGTGGTCACAAGAGAGTACAAAAAAGGCTCAAGGTATTACATTGTGGATTACTTGAAGAGAGAAAATTGAGCAAAAGAGTGTCTAGTTTTTTAAGGTGGAATTAGGAAGGATGGCATACATAATTGTAGTAGAGGACCATTGATTTGATGTATGGATTAGTGGAAACCATTTTGGTGGCTACAAATTTCCATCAGAAGGCTATACAGGCTTGCAGGAAGCAGATGATGGGGTTTTATGAGAGTTCTAGCTGTAGGCTAGGTGTAAACATGTGGCCCATAATACACGTGGGCTAATCAAGAGCGGAGAATGGTAAAAGGTAGTGATCTGGAAAAAAAAGGGAGTAAGCTCCCATCGGTATACCTGGATTGTAACATGGGAGGAAAGTACTAGCATTTTTTCATCAGTGTAGCCAACAAAAGAACTTCAAATGTGTAAAGCGTTAGGAATTCCTTGAATGTGATGAAGGAAAATGTCAACTAAAGGCTCCATCGCACATATAAATAGCAGGGGGACAAGAGAGAATCTATGGTGTACCCATGAATTGAGGGGGGTTTCCTCAATGAGAGGTCTGTAGTGGTTGCATGGTGCATAAGCCCTATCCATTTCATATACACGAGGAGAATGTTCAAGTGCTGTAGATTCGTGAAGATGTAGTCATGGTTGAGATATTCAAAGGCTTTCTCAAAGTCTGCCGCCAGAAAGTATGACAAGGACGATGTGTACATGGACCAGTGGTGGAGGTTGTAGGGCCGAGTAAGGGCATGTTGTACATCGCGTCATTGGATCAATTATGTTTGATCCTTGTTTATGACATATGGAAGGGCTTTGGAGAGGAAGGTATGTAGGAGCTTAGCCAAGGTTTTGTAATCCACATGAAGAAGAGGGATTCGCCTATAACAATCAACGTCGCTTGGGTCTCCTCTTCTCATGATAAGGGTATATTTGGAGTAGACAATCTCTGCGATGTGATTCAGGTCAAGGAGGTGCTGGTCGCCATGTTGAAGAAGTTGGTCGGCAGTTTGTGGGATCAGAGTTCTGTAAAGTTTTCCATGAATACATCTGGACCGGGCTTTTTGTGGGATGGTTAGCTTAGTGCAACATCCACAATTTCCATGCGTGAGAGGGATTCGCTTACTTGGGTTAGGATATGAGTCAGGATACATTTCTTGCACAAAGAAATTAGCGTAGGTGTGAAGGATTCTACATGTTAAGGACTTTGGTAGATACGATGAAACAAGGTTCTATTGATTTGTGAAAATCCAGAGGAACCTGCGTGGAAGGTGGTGTCTGTGTCCCATAATGCAAGGATGAAGGGAGCTGTCTTGGGTTGGGAGGTGTGTTGTGCTAGTAGGGATAAGGCCCGATAACTTTTTATGTGCTCCATTTCATGATCAATTTTCACCAGTGAGAGAGGATCGAGAGGCACTGTCAGCTTGCAGCTTTTGTTCACTGGTGGGGATCCAAGCCTGGATGGTGGGGTTGGGATCGGTCAAAGAGGATAGTTCTGCTGCCAAGAGCTGTTGTTCCATGTGTTGCACAGTCTGAAGTTTTTGTTCAGCTTCATCACTACTTAACTGTCTAAGTCACATTGTGAGGAGCCAGTGTTCTTGATTGAGGATGGAGAGTTTGTTTCTTGAAAGCAGGACTGTTGAGGAGGGAAGTGCTAAGTTTCATGCATGACTTTCCACATGGGAATTAAGGAAGAAGAAGGAAAAGGTAAGTTTTAGCTTGGATGTGGTCAGAGAGCCTAGGTATCCTAATTGGCGGTTCTTGACTGTACAAGCCATCAAGACGGTATCCTCTTTGTTTTCTCTTGGTGGCGGCCAAAAGCAATGGAAGGACTACCTCATCATCAATCAGTTCAAGGGGCTAAATCAAGCCACCCATGGCAACAATCAGTTGGTGAGCGGATAAATGAGTGCATGCATGTAAAAAAGATTATTAAAGTTTTTATGTTAAACTTTCTGGGAGTTAACTCACATGAGCATGCTTCAAATTCCAGTCAGGTATGAAAAGGAAGAAAAGTACACACTGATGAGCCAAGGAGTCAACGATTCACATCCTTGAGGTCGTACCAAGATGTATCAAATATGAAAAAAATTGTAAAAGGACATTCAAATTGACCGTTACTGCCACACGTGAAATCTTTTGGCTACGTAGGGGAAGAAATGTGGTATCTTCTGATACAAATATGCAATAAAAATGAGGTAGCCTTATCAATTCTCTTTCTTGTGTAGAGAAATAATGCACTTAAGGACGCATGCTTTCATCATTTCTATTCACTTCACATGCAACTCGAGTGAGGTTTGAAATCATGGTTTCAAATGATGTGTAGCAAGAGGGCAGAACCATCCCTTCCTCCTCGCCGAAGCAAGGGGTGGTCGGACACCACCCCTCGCTACGGCAAGGGCTGGCCGGCAGCCAGCCCTTTGCTGGCCACTGGCCAGCTGGCTGCCGGCCAGATGGACAGCAGGTGGCCGGTCAAGTGACCGGCTGTGCACCGGCCGGCCACCTGCTGACAGCCGATCGAGCTGGCCGCTCGATCTGCGGCCATGAAGCCGCAAGGCCTCAAGAGCCAAGGCATGTGGCCTCAAGCCCTTGTGCTTGCCTTCTCCTCTTCACCTCCTCAAATGAGCAAGGCTAAGGATAGAGAGAGAAGGAGAGGGGGGGGAGGGGGGGGGGGAGAGAGAGAGAGAGAGAGAGAGAGAGAGAGATAGAGAGAGAGAGAGAGAGAGAGAGAGAGAGAGAGGGAGTGAGGTTTGAGAGAAAAAAAAGGTGTCGACGTGAACGTTTTGGACATGCCTCGCACGCGAGGATTTTGTGTTGTTGCTTCAAAAGCAATACTCGAGTTTGTTCAGTATGAAACTTGAATTTCAAATGCAAAAAAATTGTGTGAACTTACAAGTTTAAAGTAACATCTCCCTTGTTTTGGACACAGAACAAAGGGGTGAGGTAATGACGAAAATGTGCCTCCAGAGACACAAAACATTTTAGTCTCCCTCCATAGGTCGTTGATCACAAGTGCCCTCAGAGTGACGCAAAGGAGAAAATCTCTCTAGCGAGCTCTTATTGCCATTTTGTGAACTCCGATGGCATATTTCGTACAGGAGGTGGAGACTCGACGTGTTACAATGGTTTTCAGAGTAGGGCGATCCCTACGCCTAAGCGTTCAACGGTTCCGATGACTATGTGATACACACAAAACCACAAATATTTGCACCAATAGGAAAAACACAAAAGGATGATATGGCCTTAGAATTTAACCATTTAAGCATTTTAAACGATGTTGCAAAGTTCTGAGGAGCTCCTTTTTATTCTTCCATGTTTTATGTAGGCTTCTCTCATTCACCAGGGAGCTATGTGGAGTTTTGTATGGACGGGTTGGGGAGTTTCCACTCATAACTCACCATTTTTTCTCCTTCCAAGGTTCCCTCCTTCCTCTTTCACCAGGAAATTGGAGCAGGAATCTACTCAAAGACCAATGATACTCATAGCCTTAGAGTACACAAAACATAGGGAAGGCAAAACCTTAGGAATGTTTGGAGGCCTCCCCATCGCCATCGGCATAAAGAGAGGTGTCTCTACAGAGGCGCAAGGTGCATCAAGAGAAGTCAAGAGGTGGCAAAGGAAGGCCTAAAGACAAAGAGAAGGCGGGAGGAGTTTGGGAGGATAGTATGAAGTTGGAAGATCTAGACTAGAGTTGCTCCCTCCTCTCCTCCTCACTCTTTGAGCGGTCCCAATTACCTTTCTCTTGTTTTATTTTTGTCTTAGTTTCTATTCTTCAAGACAAGGTAGGCTGCCTAGTGCCGTGAGTCATGGTTTAGGGGCCTAGCTTAAATCCACATGCTTGTGCCGACCGTACCGGGATTAAAAAAAAAGTTTCCTCCACATGATTTTGCCAATCATGGCGGCCTACAAAAACATAAATTCTTTCCGCATGGTTGTGCCGTCCGTATCGGACTGGAAAATGTCAACTGAATTGAACGTGCCTCAGCGATCGAAAGACAAAGGACACCACGATAGGTGACTCCTCACACAAAACTGTCTCCCTTAACACAGTGCTCTTCATGTAGCCTTGAATGTCAATCTTTGGTTCACATGTACTCATCCTGGTCACCGTCCAGTTATCACCAAAGACAGTTCCGCCGTCAGATGGCTCCAATTTCATGCCCACTTGTTGGTGAACTGAAGGCTGATGTGCGAGTAATATCCTTTGTTGTTTGCACATTTGCAGGGATACAAGCTAGGTTTCCTCTTAGGTGTATGATCATGTTATCCCATCTACTTCAAGTGAAAAAAAGCTGACAACAAACCTAGAAAATGGTGAACACAAAACCGGTTTGGCAGGCACTATTACTTGAGTGTTTCACAAAACTGAGTCCACTTTTTCTGACTACGTGAGAATCATATAGAACCTTCCAGTCTTGAAACTCTGCCTATTAAACACATTGACCAAAGGTAGCACAAATGTGATTGTGCTCATAACCTAGAGAACACTTTCCACAATCACATCATCAAACAAATCCCCCCCCCTCCCACAGACTCACACAAACACACACACACACACACACACACACACACACACACACACACACACACACACACACACA
>SZWC01018089.1:11505-53958 GCA_023375785.1 Penium margaritaceum | reverse complement strand
GCCATCAAGAGCTTCGCTCTGCAGGCGCAGTACGAGGACGAGTACGACGACTCCTTCGACGATCTCGAGCCGTCGGACGCCGGTGCAGGCACGGAAGAAGCAGAGGCCGTGAGGGAAAGGGTGCGTTACGACGGCTTGAGGGAAGGGGAGGGCACAGGAGAGGGTCTGCTCGAGCCTCCTGGGGGAGTCGGTGTTGTTGGAGGAGGCGGTGTGGGAGGAGGAGGGGCAGGTGGAGTTGGAGGAGTGGGAGTGGGCGGTGGTGGTTCGTTTGGGCGCGGACGAGGGAAGGCAGCCCCACAGTTCTACGTGAAGGACGGGAAGAACTACAGCTACAAGGTCGCAGGCTCCGTGGCNGCGGAGATGAAGAGGGTGCAGAGGGAAACCATCTACGGTCTCGGGAGAGGGGGGAACCGGGCTGCCTTTGAGGCGATGGAGAGGGCGGCGAGGGAAGAAGCGGCGAGGCGTGAGGCGGAGCGGGAGGAGGCGGAGAGGAGGGCTGCGGCAGAAGCGGAGAGGGCGAGGGTCGCTGCTGCGGCTCAGGGAACAGATGGAGGAGCAAGGGAAATGGGTGAGGGCGGTTCTGGACGAGGGAAGGGGGAGAAGGAGGAGGTGGTGGGTGCACAGGCACGGGCGCGGAAGGAGAGGAACAAGGCGGCTGCGAGCAACCATCAGCGCAGCTTCCGGTCCATGCAGAAGCACATGGGCGCTCAAGGGTTTTCGGGGAGGTAAAAAGAAGAGAAATCCGGGGACATTTTGTGGAGTTCCCAAACGGGTGCTGTGCCTGAAGAAGAGAAATCCGGTTTGTGCACGAAGAAGCACGTGTGGGCTCGAGGTTTTTTGGGGGGAGGTAGAAGAAAAGGTGGCCTACATCATGCGTTTTTAAGAGCGTCATTGATTTTTTCGGTGTCGGGCGCAGCAAGTAGTCCACGTCCAAAATCACAATTCCACTGGAAAGTATGAGGCTGCGTGACGAGATCTTTGGGCTGTGCCCATGTTGTGCGGTAAATGGCTCAGACGTGCAAACGGTTTGCGATCGGCACTCTCAAGACTGTGTGAGAGATCCCACTCCCATTGCACTCTTGCTGTAGCCCCACCTTGAGGGTTGCATGTTGCTCTGTGACTGTTTCTTGACCTTGTCTCACTCGGGTTTTATTTTTTCTAAACGCTTTGCAAAGCGTTTTAGAAGAAATAAAACCTACTGTTTCTTGACCTTGTCTCACTCAGGAGCAAGGCCAGCTGCTGCTTATCTGTGGGTGTTATGGTAAAGAGTCGGGCAAACATAGAGAGGTTGGCACCCGCACTCAGCCCCACAGCTTTCAGCCATCCTAGGGCAACGCCGAGGTTGCGTGGGGGGGAGATGAGAGGACAAACAAGGACTGACAAAGGTATGGCCAGAAGCAAATGAGAGTGGCTTCGATGGTTTTTCAGCACTGAAAGATATGTCAGCTACTCATGACTGCTCGCATCGAACAATTTTGGGGAGGGCTTGCAAACCTACTCCACCTTGGGGTTGAGAGCGCAAGATAGGCGCGTATTAGCTGCAGCGTGATTTGGTGAAGTTGTAGTACGCTTTGGACTACACCAAGAGTTCCAGCCAATTGTGATCCCACATGATCACAATATCATGGCTTGTGCGATTCATGCACCCTTTGGCACAACCTGTTTGAGATATCGAAGTAAAGAGCATACAGTGAGAGGTCGGCGGTTTTTGCAATAACATTTTAGGCACATACTCAACAATTGTGCAATCCTTGTACTCACATGAGCAAAACTAGCCTTGTCTTGAAGCTCTAGATTTCAACCCTGTTTTTGGTGCCTTCGCATCGAAAGCCGTCGTCGACCACACCCGACAGGAGCTCGCCATGTGCACCAGTGTGGAGTTCAGCCAAAGTCGAACCCCACATTCCTGCTGTTGACATGCACTGCTACATCGCGAGCCTCCTTTTGCCATTTCGGTGTACTGACAAAGCAAGTGTGTCTGTTCAACGAGTCATGACATAGCACTGACATGAGCTCAGATGTCAAACGACCACGCTTGCTTTTGAAAATAGAGCGCAATGGGATGTTGAAATGTTGTAGTAGACGTCTTCACCTCCCGAAAGACTTTTCCGGTTGAATGGTGCCGCAGTTTTTTCATTGAAAACATTGACGCATATTGTCACCTTGATCGAAAATCACAAAACCGTTGTAATCATCCGTCTATCAAGCTTGCCCATAACTTGGTGTCATGATCGAAGCATAAACAGTTAGTGAAGAGGTTTCTGGTGGTGCGATTTGCATGCACACTCTCTCAGTGCGCACTGAGACAGTGTGCATTCGCGCGTCTATACCGTGCTTTTGGCCAGGCCTTTGTCAGTCGCTTTCAAAGGAGCTTCACCCATCTTCAAAGGAGCTTCACCCATCTTCAAAGGAGCTTCACCCATCTTCAAAGGAGCTTCACCCATCTTCAAAGGAGCTTCACCCATCTTCAAAGGAGCTTCACCCATCTTCAAAGGAGACTCAGCCACGTCAAGATCCCTGACTCCGGGTTTGACATCGCCTATTGGCGCAGCGCACAGGATCTTCGTCCCCGGCTCGGCAAGGCTGGTCCGCCTATGCTAGCCGCTCTCCTCACCATGAAGAACGATGTAACTCCCTACTACGCAAAGATCCTTGTCGACTTTGACCTCGATATCTTGGAGGCCACGGCGTCCCAAGGAACTCTAGCTTCCAAGTTCTATCCCCGGTTCTTGAATTAGGAGGAGGCGATGTCAGACACTCCCCTGCAGGGTGGAGAGACATATGAATTAGCAGCAGTTAGCTCTGCCTCTCCAACGCCTCTGTTGTCTGGGACCCCTACTGCCGCCGGAGCCACACATGGTGCTAGCCACGGCAAAACGGGACGTGGGAAGGGCAAGACCCAGCAGCCATCTGAGAACAGCTCCTCTAGTAGCTTCTCTATCGTCTGCCACAACTGTGGCCAGCTAAGTCATGGCTAGTACACTTGTCCATCATCCACTGACGAGTCTCAAGTCATCAGCGCCATGCATTGCGAGGGTGAGCAGCGCCTTGGTACCGCTGCAACCACCATTGCCTCTCATTGTTGCCCTTGTGTGGCTTCGCTGGATTGTGGGAACATGAGGATATGGCGGAGCATGACTTATGGTGTGTTTTTTGGGTGCATGACCTCTGCATGAGCATGTACATTGGTGTCCACGGGTCATGGGGGAGTGTTGTGATTTGCATTCACACATTCTCAGTGATCTGTATTGTGACCTCTCGACTAGTGTACACTCTCGCGCAGTCGTCTGACTCAACGGACGTTGACGACAGGGGGTGCTGAGCAATGGAGGGGACATCACACCATTTTGAGAGACATGGCTCTTGTCTTCTTGTGTGGAGTCTCCTACTTAGTAGCAGTGCGTGCCCAGCTCCATCGATAGCAGCCATCGGCGTTCATGCCATCGAGATTCATGGACGACTGCTACTTGTAGCTTAGAGTCTGCCTACACTTGGGCATTCATAACTCTTGTGTATGATCTTTCTAGCTGATTACGACCGCACGATTATGTTTGCAGCTTGCATATGTTTGTATGATCCTTTCTTCAGGAAAAACAGACGACGTCCAAGTTTGGGACTGTCGGTCCTCTAGCAGGGCTGAACGAGGAATCCCCACAAGCCAGAAACAGGGTATTTTCCTGATTTGCTGGTAGAATAAGTAACAATCCTCGCAGAGGTGAGGACCTAGGTTAGTGCGGGAGGGGTCTCTCACCAAACCTCATTCATGATGTCGACTCAGTCGTTACTCACTCTCAGCTACAGTTTTGGCGCTGTCTTGAGTGCAAGTTTCCACTCTCACAGCTGAGCAGCCAGGTCTGCTTGGGTGCTAAGTGCGTGAGGCAGCAAATAATAGTCTTGTCTAGACTAGTACAGCATCAACAATTAGTGGAAAGGTTTCTTGTGTATGTCGTGCATGATTTCCATGCATGTCGCGTACCCAATTTCACTCGAATAAAGTATGGTGGAATGAACTACATACCTTGGTTCAAAGATTTTTTCCTTTGGTACTCATTCATATGTGTTCTTACCTGAAAGTTATGCACACCATTCAGGTTTTGGATCTGGTACTCAAACGACTAGGATTTTGTAGTATGTTCCATCTATGGGTACGGAGGATTCTTCCCGCAGTTAGTATGGTACAAGTTTGAGGAAGTCGTCCTCATAACACATGTGGTTCACCGGCTAAAATTATGTTCGTAATTCTTTCAGAGGTGTTTTTTTGCACTACTAATGACAGAGGCAGGTTATTGATTTCAAATCATCATCGTTGTTGACAAAAACTGAGATCGTATTGTTGTCGATATACCATCTAGGCATACCTATTATCACCACACTTGTGTGTGGTTGTTTTGAGATTTACCCGTCACTTCTCTCTTCAGAGAACTTGGCACTATGACCATCCTTGAGTACTTTGAGGCATCCCTCAAATGTCACATGACATATCTTTGGCGCTTCATAGAATGCCCTTGGAAAACTTGCCAACATAACCACTCCAACCATAGATTGCACTATATTAGAGATGATCCGCTGCAAGAAACCTAGTTTGTAGCAATAGGATGCAATCGATACCTATGCTATGGAAGCAATTGGCGCCTATGACATGTGCTGTATTATCGACACTGACATGCAGAGTTCATGTACGTAGTGCTTTCAACACTTGCATTAATGTTGCATTCGGTACCCATGCCATAAGTGCAACCCACATCTTTTGTCAATTGTGCAATCAATGTTTATGATAATATTACCTTTGGTGCTCATTCAATGTTTCATTTGACGTGCTCATCAACCGCGCACTCAACACTCATGGTAATGGTACATTCAGCACTCGAGTGAATGCTACACTTGCATTTTCCATGTCGGTCATATTCCACGTGCAACCGGCATTTGTCTGCTTTGAGCAATCAGCCCTTGAATGAAGATTTCTACCATGGTGTTTGTGTAGAAAGAGAAATCAGAACTTGCATTCTTCTTCTATTTAAATCCAAGCATTAATGGCTTACCTGGCATCCTTAGTGCAATCGGCACCAATGTGGATACACAATCGGCATTCACTTTGGCAGTGTACCCCGTAGACCATGAGTAGTGCGTTTGGTAATAGCATTTCCAATGAATTTGGCATCCATCAACACTAACGTCAATGATATGGCTGATGCCGTGCAATGGACACTCATTTTATGAATTTGGCATGTATCGTATTATGTGGCAAGAAGATGAGTACTCGAGTGCTCACAACATGTACTACGCTTTTCTAGCTTTCATTGTTTCTTGATTCACGTCACCATTGTGGTTTTGCAACCCGATGTACGATGTAGTGGCCCTCTTGTGCAATCAAAATTGCTTAGTCCATGTACCATGTTGAGCCATGTTGATGCTTTTTAACGGTCAGCCCTTGTGGGTAATCTTAGAAAAAAGCCAAAAACTTGAGGTTGCTACCATTTTTTTGGGAACTATCGATGCTCAATCTCTCGCATTGAAGATTTTTTGTTTCCAATTGAATTCGATTCACAGTATGGAAAAATGTTGATTTTCCTCCTTTTCTTTTCAGCAGTTAAATACTTCCAAACATCCAATTTTAACATCAAAGTCTGTTAAGTAGCAGAGTTGGAGCTTTGTCAAATTTTTACAGCAGATGACACATGATCAACTAGGCCAAATCCAGGGTTGAATCGAGGAACCGTCCTTGCCTCTAGTGCTAGTGGCACCTGGATAATCTTTCAAGATACCATTATGTTGTGAGTACATGGAGCTTGCTCTGAGCCTCAAAATTCTTTGGTACCAAAATAGGACTACAAAAAGGAGGAACAATCCTCCATTTTGTGTGGAACATAATGGATTGAAGTATAGAGGATTTTTGGGCCAAAATGTGGTTTGTCCCCGTCTCGGCCGCGATCCTCCGATTGCTCATTATGGACGTTGCTCCCTACCAGCTACTCCACTTACACACGCCCCTCGTGGAATCAAGACATGATCGATCCAATTGTTTACGTTAAGCAGGCCATGCCCTCTCACCAAGGTAGAAAGATTGAGGGGAAATTCCTCCACTCCACTCTTGGGCCATCGGCCTTTGTGAGAGGGGAGGGAGGGGAGGTCTCCCCCTCGCTTCACATCGAGCCATTGGCCTGTGTGAGACCTGGGGAGGGGGATTGCCTCTCCCTCTCCTCGGACCGTCAGCCCTTGTGAGAGGGGAGAGAGATGAGGTCGTCTACTCTCCTCCCCCTCGGGTTGTCGGCCCAAGTAAGAGGGGAAAGGGGATTTCTTTCCCCCTCCTTTGCCTTGAGCCATCGGCCAAAGTGACAGGGGGAGACTTCCCCTCTCCTCACCCATGAGCCTTAGACTCTCAAGGGAGAGGGCTAAGGGAGGGACCACTCCTTGCCTCCCCCCCCTCCCAGACCATTGGCTCCAACAAACTTTTCTTTTACTAGCGTTGTTTTGAAGACATGGGTCAGATGTCATTCAATACTTACGGACATCAACACTCCATCCTGGCCACAAACATCGGTCCGAGAGTACTAATCCGGTCTTCTGATGTCCCACATGACCTGTGACCAGCACGTGATGGAACTAGGAGATACCCTTCGCTCGAAGGTTCGCAAGTCCAGTACGACACCTTATTCTCCATGCCAGAAGATTCCTGTGGCCTCCACCAATCCGTACTTGTCTAGATGCTGAGAGTCTTGGAACCAAGAATCTACGCAGTACCCCATCTAGATCATGTTTACAAAGCTGTTGTAGTGGATGATTTCTCAGGGTTGTTGTCGCAATAATGCTAGGGGATCTGGTGCTTGCATTTCAGCTGTCGCAAAGGCCATGAAACATCCATCGACCTTGGTGGTTGCCTCAATTTCCAAAGGCTCTTGGCTTAGTGCATCAGTCACATTGATCCGTCCTGGCTGATACTCTTATGTGAACGAGAATCGGCTTAGGCATTCGCTCCAATGCGCCTGTCCTCTTGATCGAATATGTTGCATTTTGGAAAACACGAATGGGTTGTGGTTGGTCACGACCATCACACCGCACTCGGTGCCATGGAGGTAGCAACGCTACATCTTGAAAGCGTGTACCACCACAAGGAGCTCTTGATCCCCACTCGTGTATCGCATATCTACGGGGATGATCTTCCGGCCCGCATGACCCTCCTGTGTTGGTGCCGAGACCACTACCTCCGCTGCACCCGCATGACCCTCGTCTTCCGAGGTCTTTGCTACCGTTGTCTGCAATACGTAGAGTCCGTCAACCCGTGGAACCTGTGCCACGAGATCTTTGTTGGCATAGAGGACCTTGATGTCCTCGTTCCTGGCGATGACCGCCTTCTTCTGTGTGAACACCACTGTCATGTCGTTGTCCGTTATCTTTGACACGGACAGAAGGTTTGCTGCAAAGGAGGGCATGTAGACCACGTCACGTAGCCGTAGATCCTTCTCTGCACCATTAAGGTTGATGCTCACCAACTTGTCTCCCACGCCCTTTGCGTTGACGACACTGCCGTTTGCACATCTGAACCGCCGATCGGTGGGGCCGATGGAGACAAATCCAGCCTGGTCGTTGCTGGAGTGATGATCGGTGCCGGAGTCGAGCCCAAAAGCTCCTGGCCTGAGCAGCGCCGCTCCTTTTGCTGGAGGCGTGCTCTGTGCCATCATGTTGGTGGCTTCTTTGCCACCCTTTTTGTTGCCTTTGTTCCCACCGCTTCCGCCGTCTTCCTTCTTTGGCGACCTGCACTCTCTTGCCCAGTGCCCAGGTTTGCCGCAGTTGCGGCAGTTACCCTGTCGCTTGGGAGCCTTGCCGCCATTGTTGCCTCCGCCGCCACCGCTTCCGCTGCCGCCTTTCTGACCAGAGGCTGACCCTTTGCTCCCGCGGCCACCGTAGCGTGCGGCATAGGCTGAGAAAATAGCCTCACTTCCGCTGCGGCGCATGGCCTCGTTTCGCACGTACTCGGACACTGCCGTGTACGTCAGGTCGTCCTCCTTCCAGCCGCCCATGACGGTGATCACTGGACTCCAGCTCTCCGGTAGCGCCATGAGGAGGATCATGGCTTGCATGTTCTCGTCAAGGTCCCAGTTCATCTGGGGAGCCTCGCCAAGGAGTCCTTCAAACTCCTGTAGGAAATCGGGGATTGATTCGCCCTCATTCACCCGCATGCTGATCAGCCGTTGTAGGATGAATAGTCTGTTCGCGAGGGAGGTGGATTGGTGCACGCGCTTGAGCTTGTCGTAAGCTTCGGAAGCCAGCGTGTACCCGGCAATGATGGGAACATACTTCTTGGCTATCGCGTTGCTGAGGAATGACATTACAATATCATTTCGATCCATCCAAGNTAGCACTCACATTTGCTCCAGTGGTCTGCCCTGTGGTAGCCACTGTTGAGCTTGAGGACTGCCCTGCGGCAGCCCCCACTCCTCCCGATGGGTGAACCATTTTTGTTGCCCTTGTCTGCTTCCCACGTCTCTGCTGCGTTGAGGCCGATGTAGGCTGATGTTAGCTGATGTGTGCTACCAGTTTTAGGATGCAGATCCGTTGCTTACCCCTCCAGCCGATGTTCACCTGCAGACAGAGAATACATCTACACCAACACACCCAGGGTCTTGCCACCAAGGGCAGAGCTTGTCCTGGTTGGGACACAAGGGTCGTGCCTCCAAGGGCAGAGCTTGTCCTTAGTCCCTGTGTGCTAAGTGCAGACCAAGCCGTTGGAGCTGATGAAGCTGATGGAGCTGATGGAGTTGATGGAGCCGGCGTGTGCACCTGGAGAGAGCGTACCAGAGTTGAGCGAAGCGTGCCTTACAATTGGTCAGTGTGGGCCCATAACCCTTTGTCAACCGGCCTAAGGCAAACGGACTAGAAAACATGGCCGACACAATAGCACCTGCCGTCCGCTCCTAGCATTTCAGCTAGGAGAAGATATCACCCTCAGGATCACGGTTCCACACTGAGCAGTTCCTAGGCAATCACTTGCTAGCAACTATGTCCACATAACACTTGGTCACTTTCGCGCGAGGTGCTAGTCAAAGACTAACTCCTGGGGCTTAGACCAACCAGTGTCTTCTTTATACTGTTTCTTAGTTGGACAACTCTGTGAGGAGCATCTAAGGCCAGATTGTGTAATCAGAATGAGGAATGAGCCTGGTACATATAGTCCTAGGCCTGGCTTCTAAGGTGTGTGGGTAGTGACACTTTTGGGGTGGTCACTCCACACCACCTCACCAGTCCGCCAATTGGTGCATCCACTGACCGCCAAGTGGCGCACTCTCCTCATGCATGGAGAAATGTCTAAGAAACTTCCCCTGTGCTAGAAGGTCAAAAAACCCTCCTACGCACATCAAGGCTCGATCGCAGGACCTGTTGTCCCTAAGTCCAACATGCTATCCGTTGCGCTACACTTCTAGTGTCTCGCTTGGACTTGCACCACGAACAAGGTTTGGGGGACTTACTCCAAGGGAGCAGTGCATGCCCAACCTGTATGTCAACCCATAGCAGTGGCCATGGGGCATAGAAGAACAACAGAGCCAAGAAGTATCGACGGCCTTGTTGAATGTATTTCCTAACTTGTATCACAAAAAAATGGCATGTGCTTTTAGTGGTGTTGATGACAATTCTGTATTTGGAATCAATGTAAAGTGACGTTGTCCTTTTCGAAGGAACAAGTGCTTTGATCAAAAGCACATCATAGCCTTCTTTTCATGAAGCCAGGAATTGCATACAACCACATCAAATGGGTCAAGAAGGTTGAGTACCTTCACCATGATACTCGGTGTGTACCCTTAGCTACATTTTTTTCTTTAGAGGTACCAATCACAAGTACCGTACAGTTTTCACCAACAAAAAATTGGGCAATTCGATGGCTCATACTTGAGGTCCATCTATTGGGCAAAACTAAGGCTAACAAAGGACTCATCCCCAATAGTGTGAGCCACTATGCTCACATAAGCACCACCTAGGTGTCCTTTGAACTGTATCATATGTTACCCCCACTCTTCAGAATGAAAACACTCAAGGACGGCAAGCCGAGTTTGTGATGAGCACCAAATCTATGTAGTGGGTATAGTAGCTTCAGTGATTCACCCACTCCGGTCCACATTTTGTGGGTTTGTGTGAATTCAACAAGCACCTTCCAATCCTTCAATTTTACTAGGTCAAAACTGTTGACCAAAGGTACCAAGCATGTGATTGAACTCACCACTTTGAGAGAGTTTGATTTAACCATCTTTTATGCAACTCTGCGCCTCCGGAATGGCGTTTTCATGGGTCCTTGATGTGTGCAGGCGACGTGGTGCGCGTCGCCGAGAGAGCGTCTGGTTTGGGGTGCTGCGCTTCGACTCACGTAGCAAGAGCTACGGTTATCCGAATCGCGCACGGTTTGATGCGTTAGAGAGCTCATGACTAGCCCTACAAATGTTCAGATCATGTCCATGTTAAAAAACTAATTCAAAATTGTGTTATTCACTTCGCAAAAAGTGACTGTCTCACAAATGCCTTCAACTCCCACAAAACATAGCATGAGGTGACCAGAAAGCTCACGCTTAGACTCAGAATCTCCATAAAACAAAGCCGTGAACGTAGAAGACCCGTCGGGCCACGTTGGAACTGCCTCCACCTGGGGGCCGTTTTCTGACAAAGGGTTATGGGCCCACGGCCCTGACCAGTCTACACATCACTCACGGTTTTTGCGGAGGACGGGACTGTCGTCAAGGACGACATCGCCGTCAAGCTCTGAGGTCCCGGAGTTGAAGACTATGCAAATGGCGCACAAGGAGACACATCCCATCCACAAGTATGCAGGTGGCCCTAGCTACGGGCTATGGAGGTGGCACTTCGAGCTGCACCTCGTGCATAAGGGGCTGCTGGAGGTCATGAAAGGAACGAAAGTCCTTGACGAAGCGACGGCGTCGAAATCGCAGAAGGAAGCCTTCGCAAAGAAGAACATGGAGGCACTCATGCTGCTGGTGTCCGGGACGACCGAGTCGTAGTGGGGCTACTTCTAGGGCTGCAAGCTGGCAGCTAAAGCTTGGCAAAAACTCTATGCCATCCATCAATCCAAGTCGCTGGCAAACAAAGTTTTTGCAATAAAGCGACTCCTGACAGTGAGAATCGAGGAGGGAGATGATGTCATCACCGACATGGAGCAAATCGAGTCGCTTACCTCATAGTGTAATGACATGGGGTGGAAGATCGACACGCAGTTGCAGGCAATGGCCCTCCTCATGGCCCTTCCTGACAGTTGGAGCCCTCTCATTACAGTCTTGGGAGGATGGACAGAGGACAAGCTCTCCTATGGCGCAGTCGCAGAGTATATCCACAACAAAGCGTAGCGACAAGGCTGCGGGGAGTCCTCGTCGTCCTCATCGGCCCTCGTCACCAAAACGCATGGTGGCGGAAGCGGGGCCGAGGGAGGTGGCGGACATGGCGACGACAAGAAGGGTGCCAAGAAGGGTGCGTGCCGAAATTGCGGCAAGGAGGGTCATTGGGCCCGTGAGTGCACCAAGGAGGCAAAGGTCGGCGGCAAGGACGCCAAAGGCAAGAAGGCGCTCCTCAATGGCACTCAAAACCACTACCTCAAGAAGGCTAACCGGCGATGCCTTGACTCCGGAGCGGAGGAGCATACCCAGGTCGAGAAGGTCGGGTTCATCAGCTACACCAAGTCCAACAAATCCATGGTGGTCGCGAATGACAAGGTCGAGCCGGCGGCTGGCCAGGGAGGTGTGGACGTTGAGGTGGTGGTTGGCGGAAAGCGGGTCCAGCGCGTCATCAAGGACGTGTAGCACGTACCCGGCTTGGCTGACATTCTAAGTGTTAGCCGCCTGACTGACAAGGGGTACGAGGTGCTCTTCAGGAGAAGAGGGGCAGTCGTGCGGAAGGATGGTGGTGGCGAGCCCATGCTGGAGGCTAAGCGCGAAGGAGGCCTCTACATTGTGGAGACCAACGTGAACCCGCGGCGATAGATTCAGCTGACTCGCAGGAACGTACCGTCAACCTGGCCAAGGGAGGGGGAGCAGATCTAGAGCTCTGGCACCGACGACTGGGGGATTCCTCACTCGCAGTCGTGAAGGAGATGGCTAAGTGCGAGCTAGTACGCGGCCTCGTCATCGACGGTGCAGAAGAGGCGACAGATACAGCAAAGTATAAAAAGTGCGAGCCTTGCATTTTGGGTAAGGCACGGCGCAAACCGTTTAACGAGAACGTGAATCGCGCCTCGGAGCTGTTGGAGGTCATGCACAGTGACGTGTGTGGACCATTCAAGACGGCGTCAAAGAGCGGCGTGCGTTGCTTTGTCACCTTCATTGATGACTACAGCAGAAAACTCTTCGTGTACTTCACGAAGCGGAAGGGCGAGGTCTTGGACCAGTTGAAGGAGTATGTCACCGCGGTGGAGAGGCAGACTGGCCGGAAGGTCAGAGCGCTACGCAGCGACATCGGTAGAGAGTATGTGGGCTGTAGTGGGTGGATGAAGCAGCGGGGCATAAAATGGCAACAAACTACGCCGTATTTGCCTCAGTCAAATAGCATGGCGGAGCGGGCGAACCAGACGCTGCTGAACATGGTACGGACCATGTTGGTGGATGCGGAATTGTCGCGAAACTTCTGGGCGAAAGCTGTGATTACGGCTAGCTACACCATCAACCTCACTCCTACAACGGTGCTGAAGGGGAGGAGCGGCTGGAAGACGCCGCGGGAGGTTGGGAGAAGGCACAAGCCAAGTGTGGCACACCTGAAAGTGTTCGGGTGCAAGGCACACGCGGTGGTGCAGGCTGCGTAGAGGCGTGACAGCAAGCTGGAGCCGCGGGCAAATTTGTATCTCTTCCTTGGCTATGAGAGCGTGCATAAGGCGTACCGGCTCTACGACATGCGCAAGGAGGAGGTAATCCGTAGCCAAGACGTCGAGTTTGACGAGCAACAGAGCTACATCAGCAGCAATGACGTGGGCGTGGTGGACTCCCCAAAGACGGGGGAGTGGTTCCAGCTCCTTGATTACTAGAAGGAGCCGGCGGACGCCGAAGTTGAGGATGCGGCATCAGAGCGCGAAGGTGCACCAGCGGTGGCAGCCAACGCGGAGGACTCTGACGACGATCAAGCTGATGAGGAGATCCACCAGAAGGATCTGGCTGATGAGGCACCTAAGGTGCCAAGGCGCGCACTCCCGGCAGAGTATGCATCGGGAGTCGATGGAAAATCCACCGGACGCGCCGGTCGTTTGGGCGATGTTTCGCCAGAGCGAGAGAGATCCTTGGGGAGCCGTTCGGTTGATGATTCACTGGAACGTGCCGAGTTGGAGGGATCACAGCAGAGCGACAATGCGCTACCTAAACTACCGCGCCACAGCAGGAGGCAGCGAAAAGCAGGGAAGCACTTCAACGCAAGCACTGGTCGATGGATCGGCATGACGCGGTGCATATTGGCTGCATCAACGGAGCCGACTACTGTGCAAGAGGCACTTGCACGGCCCAAAGGGGATCAATGGGACATAGCCATCAAATCGGAGCAGGCGTCCATCACGGAAAATGATACGTGGGAGCTGGTTGACAGGCCGAAAGATGCCAAGGTCATCGGCTCAAAGTGGGTCTTTAAGACCAAGTTCACAAAGGAAGGTGTGGTTGATAAGTACAAGGTACGGCTGGTGGTGAAGGGACATGCACAGCGTAAGGGCGAGCATAATGATGAGATGTTCGCTCCCGTCGCCAAGTTCACAAGCATCCGGGCGATCCTTGCGGTGGCGGCCGCGAAGGACATGGAGCTCCACCAAATGGACGTAAAGACGGCCTTCCTCAACGGCATCATAGACAAAGAGATCTACATGCAGATTCTAGAGGGGGTGGAGGCGCCGGAGGGCAAGGTGTGTAAGCTGCGAAAGTCCTTGTACGGACTAAAACAATTGCCCAGATGCTGGTACCAACAGATGGACAGCTTCATGGAACAACTCGGCTTCAAGCGCTGTGAGGCAGATCACAGCAAGTACGTGCGGCGCGAAAAAAAGCTCCATCAGATCGTTGCACTCTACGTGGACGACCTGATTGTGTGCTCGANAAGAGGCACTTGCACGGCCCAAAGGGGATCAATGGGACATAGCCATCAAATCGGAGCAGGCGTCCATCACGGAAAATGATACGTGGGAGCTGGTTGACAGGCCGAAAGATGCCAAGGTCATCGGCTCAAAGTGGGTCTTTAAGACCAAGTTCACAAAGGAAGGTGTGGTTGATAAGTACAAGGTACGGCTGGTGGTGAAGGGACATGCACAGCGTAAGGGCGAGCATAATGATGAGATGTTCGCTCCCGTCGCCAAGTTCACAAGCATCCGGGCGATCCTTGCGGTGGCGGCCGCGAAGGACATGGAGCTCCACCAAATGGACGTAAAGACGGCCTTCCTCAACGGCATCATAGACAAAGAGATCTACATGCAGATTCTAGAGGGGGTGGAGGCGCCGGAGGGCAAGGTGTGTAAGCTGCGGAAGTCCTTGTACGGACAAAAAAAATTGCCCAAATGCTGGTACCAACAGATGGACAGCTTCATGGAACAACTCGGGTTCAAGCGCTGTGAGGCAGATCACATCAAGTACGTGCGGCGCGACAAAAAGCTCCATCAGATTGTTGCACTCTACGTGGACGACCTGATTGTGTGCTCGACGGACTTGCCGAGCCTATAGCAGCTGAAAGAGCAGCTGAGTAGCAGATTCCAGATGTCGGACATGGGGGAGCTGGAGTATTACCTCAGGATGAGCATTACACGGAACCGGAGGACGTGCACGCTTGAGCTGGGACAGGCCAAATACATGGCCGAGGTGCTGAAGCGGTAGGGCATGGAGGACTGCAAACCAGTTGGCAGTCCAGTCTCCATGACCTATAAACTGAGTGCGGCAATGGCGCCGCAAACAAAAGAAGAGCGGGAGGATATGGCAGGGGTGCCCTACCAATCGGCGGTGGGCAACCTCATGTACGCCATGGTGGCGACTCGACCGGACCTATCCTACGCGATGGGCCAAGTGAGCAGGTACGTGGCCAATCCAGGGCCACTACACTGGCAGGCGGTCAAGCACATCCTCAGCTACCTGCAGGCGACGCCGCATGCGTGCTTGAGGTTCGACGGCAAGGGGCGGGTGGACCCTTTGCATCTGGTCTGGTACACGGATGCAGACTACGCTAGCGATATGGACAAGCGAAAGTCCACATCCGGCTACATGTTCTTCCTTGCTGATGCAGCGGTCTTGTGGTGCAGCAGAAAGCAAGACTGCGTCGCCACCTCCACAGTGGAAGCAGAGTACATTACGCTGGCTGGGGCAGTCAAGGAGGCGGTGTGGCTTCACAGGTTGCTGGAGGAGCTTGGCGTGCCGCAGCAGGAGCCTACGGTGGTGCAAGAGGACAACACCAGCTCAATCTCGCTGAACAACAACGCGACGCAGCATAGGAGGACGAAGCACATTGACGTGCGTTACCACTACGCACGGGACATGGTTGAAAAGGGGCAGGTGGTTCTGCAACACTGCAGCACGTACAACATGCTTGCGGATTGCGCAACCCGTGGACCGGCACGCTTTGAGCGTGGCCGGGCTTGGGATGACCAACTATGATGGGCTGGAGGGCACAGCAGAAGATGAGTGAGAGCAAGCAGGAATAGCGGGCATGGCAGGTGCAAGGGGGAGAATGTTGAAGATTTGCCCCTTTGCATGCCCAAGTGCGGCGCTGGGAAGCACCGACGAGCCGCCAGAGAGAGGAAAATCCTCGTCGACGGATGTGGTGACTCGAGGTTTGCTCAGATCCTGAAATGGAGGATTGCCCCTGAAAGTTGACGAGTTGCTGAATCCGGTGGAAGTTTTTTCACCGGAATCGGACAAGTAACGAGGGAGATATGGGCTTCCAAAGTTGGGGTGTGCGCGGTGGCTCTGGGAGTCGGCTGCGGTTTGACCGGAGGTGGATAATCCACCTGACCGAGTAACAAAAGTCCATCAGGAGATTTTGCTCCGGAAGGGCTGCCGAGGCATCCGGCAAATGATCCGCCGGATGCCAGTAGTGCAGTGTGTTACTTAGGGACTTCGCCAAATTTCTTGCTCAGCGTCCGGAACTCAGAATTACATTTTGTTACTAGGGGACTTCTGACTGCAGGTCCGCGAACAGGTTTCTGTTATGTTCTGTGTATGCCCCTGGTCCAATCAACGGAAGATTTAGACTGGGTATGCACTGCGCTTGTAGCGCAAGTCCTCCAGTGACATGAAGAGAGGCTGAGAGAGACAAGGCATGCACTGCTCATCCTTGTGGAGTAAGTCCCCTCGGTCTACTTTTGGTAGTCAACCTGGTGCATGCTCCTAAGGACAACTTCCTACAGCCTAGTGGACGAAGGCGCCGTCTCGCAAGCGAGAGGTCCGGGGTTGAATCCCACTAGGACCAAATTTTCTTTGTGACTAAAAAAGGGCCAAGGAAGCTTCCTAGAAGCCTCTAAGGTCCAAGGTGGATCAAGCGCCACTTGGCGGTCACAGAGTGTGCCATGTCATCAAAGCTGATGACACTGTCTAGGGTGGCCTTGGAGGGAGGCCCCTCCAAGGAGCCACTGGGAGCACTGACCAGAGACCATGTAAGGCCTGTCATTTGCATGTGATTACATATCATCTCTTACTCTTGAGACTTGGGAGAAAACTAATCCCTTGTTGGTCACCAAGAAAGAGGGTAAAGAACAAGTGCAAGTGCACACTTTGGTGTGTAGCATTGCCAGTTGGGTGAGATTTTGGAACACTCTCCGGCCACGGTTGGGACAAGCTAAGTGAACCTTTCAGTGTGGAAACACCACTCCGTGGGTGATCTCTACCTTGGTTGAAATACCAAGGGCGGTCGGCGGTTTGCCTGTCGGCGCCGTTTACTCTAGATCGTGGCCAAGTGCGGAGTGACAGTTTCGACCCACATCCATCCCCATCACTAAACTCGATGATTAACTCATGGAAACAGACCCCAAAAGCGTAAGGGGTACCGCCACTAAGAGTAGGGACATCTGCACCTCCGGAATGGCATTTTGATGGGTCCTTGATGTGTGAAGGCGCCTCGGCGGGCGACATGGTACGCGCCGTCGAGTGAGCGGCTGGTTTGGGGTGCTGCGCTTTGACTGACGTAGCGGGAGCTACGGTTATCCGAATTGCGCACGTTTTGATGCGATGGAGAGCTCATGACTAGCCCTGCAAATGTTGATGTCATGTCCATGTTCAAACACTAATGAAAAATCGCGTTGTTCCCTTCGCAAAAGTGACTGTCTCACAAACATAGCGTGAGGCGACCAGAAAGCTCACACTTAGACTCAGAACTTGCACAAAACATAGCCGTGAGCCAAGCAGACACGTCAGGCCATGTTAGAACCACACCCCGGTTTCTGACACTAGCTACTTAAAGTCCTTGATCTTGTGGAAGGCACGCTACGCCTCCTCACACTGGGTACACTTCTTGTGCATGATTACGCAAAAGACCTCCCATGGCATGGGAGGTCTTTGTTCAACCACACCTTGGCACCATGGGGTGCCAAGGTGTGGTTGCTGCGCAGACCACTCCTTGACCACATACTTGAAGAACTTGTCCTCTATGTGCGTTGTAGCAAGGTCATCCCATTGACCGAATGGCGCATTGTGGACATGCAGAATATGCTCTATGGAATTCACCCAATCAACCAGCTTCATGCCCTTCTAGAGGATCTTTGTACTAAAGATGAAGGACGTGTTCATGATTGGCCCCATGAATGCATCGAGGTAGGCAAGTCCTCGTTGCCACTCTGGTGACATAAGCACTTACGGCTCGTTACGATCGATGTTGCATCCGCACCTAGGTCACGCTTTCCAACACCTTGTCGAGGTCGTTACATCAATGGGTTTCCTCATAAGCGGCCAGGCAGTGCAGCTGAGGATCATTGTCGATGTCCGGGATGCTCAGTCTGACGTGGACTAGCATGTAGGCGAACATGAACTTCAGCTCTCATATCATCAGAGCGTCAGCGATAGCCTTAAGGACCTTGTGTTGTCCATTCACCTTTATTCACAACAAGAGGGTACAGTTTGCAAACACGCCTTCAAGGAGTCCCATCTTCCATAGGAGGCTGTCATTAGTGACAACGCTTGAGTGGACATTGGTATGCCCCATCACAGCCACATCATAGGAAGCGGGGTTTGCCATCACTCTTCCGGATGGTGCTATACCTCCACCATTGGTGGTGATCTTGTGCAGGCTGGCCGCCTTGGCAACCAAATTAGCAAGCCTCCGCCGGTCTTGACAAACTACCTTTGCGACAACGTCATTTCGACCTCATGCTCACGGGAAATTCCCACGTAGCTGCTTTCCTTGCCTTTGTTGTCGACGGCACGCTAGCTGCCATGGGTAGCTTCCGGTGATCCGGCGAGCATCTTGCACCTCTTGAGCATTCAGCTTGAGTTTTCCATACGACGATGAAAATGATTGCAGTCCTCATCACCTTCACCATCGTCAACATCGTGCTCTTTGTCACGGTCTACGCTTGGGATTTCCTCCTTGAGCGTGTCCTTCATCGCGTGGGGATCACTCACGTGTACAGTTGCACACTTCTTTGTGTTGCTGAGTTTAGTGAGGGACGCCTTCGGTGGTGCGATTGTTTTGTTTTAGCAACTGTGCTTGTAGCGGCGACGCCCAAAACTTGGATTCTGCTGAGGGCGTGTGGTAAGGCCATTACCACCTTGCCCTTTTTGGTCTTGGATAGTCCATAGCTTGCCATTCTATCGCCCGTGCAAGGAGCACGTGCAAACCATTCTCAAGGAGGTGTCGACTCCCGAATCTATTTGCTCTCAGCATCAGTGTGGCAATTATAAAAATTTGTTTTATCTTTCTTGGTCGCCAGAGTCGGCATGATCACGTGGTAGAAAAATTTATGTTTCTCTATGTCGCCAAGCTCGGCACAACTTTGTGGATTCTAAGAAAAATCCTGAGGTGTAAATCACAGCACTGGACAAGCTAAAATGCCTAGGAAAAAAACATGAAGACAAAAGAACAAAGAGATTGTAGCAACTTGAGCACCACTCAAATGGTGAGGAGGAGGGGTGGAGGGTCAACTCTAGCTTATACTTCCCATCCTTGCACGCTCCTCCCTCACACCTCTTGTCTTTGTTCTTGTCTTCTGGTATTCCTTGGCCTCCTCTTGAGTCCTCTTTGCACGTATTTTTCCTCTTCGGAGATAGCTCTCTTATGCCCTATGGAAATAGGTAAGCCTCCAAAAGTTATCTATGCTTTGATTTCCTCCTTCTTATCCTCTCAGGCCGTGAGAGTCTCTAACCTTAGGGGAAAAACAATTTCCTGGTTCTCATGAAGGAAAGAGGATGGAGTCTTGAGTAGAGGGGGGGGATGGTTTTGGAGGTGATAAATCTCCATCCCATCAAAAGAAAAATTTAACTAATCTCTTGCAGGCGAGAGGAAGGGAGGATGAGGGTGAAGAAGAGCGAGCTTTTTAACGCACTTAATGGTGCTTTCAATAGAAATATGTAGATTTCTTATCCCCTTGTGGCATTTTTGCTGATGTTGCAGCTGCTTGCAATTCTTTATACATCCCATAACCACTGCAACCGTCGCACACTTGGTCGTTACGGTTGTCCTACTCACATACCACTATAATGGGCATGTCTCTAGCTCCTGCATTGAAGTCGCTGTCGGGATTTGCAATACGGTGTCTGGAACCCGACAAAGGGGGTTTTCCCCCGTGCGTCACTCTTGGGGGCGATTGTCATCAACGATCCGTGCAGGGAGACTCGAATGTTTCGATTCTCCGGAGGCCCATTTTCATTTTAACCTCGCCCCCTCGTTCAGGATCCCAAACAAGGGTGGGGGTAATACTTCAAACTCATGAATTTGCACGAGTTTTTTGTAAACAAAACTCAAAACTTGTACTGGACAAAATCAAGTTTTGGTTTTCATGGGATAGCATGAAATCATCGCGTGAGAGGTATATCCAATGATTTTGCACCGGCGTTTTTTTGTCTCTCTCATGCCCCACTGCCTCGCTCTCTATCCCTCGCTTCACTCGCTTGAGGAGGCGGGGAGGAGAGGGCAAGGAATAGGGCTTGAGGCCACAGGTCACAACCCTCAAGGCCTCATGGCCTCTTGACCACCGACTAGCTCAATCGGCGGCCAGCAGATGGCCTGCTGATGGACGGCCGGTTACCTGACCGGCTGCCAGCCGTCCACCAGGCCGGCACCCACCAGCCAGCTGGCTGGTGGCCAGCTAAGTGCTGGCCACCGGCCAGCCGTTGCAGTGGCGAGGGGTGGTGTCCAACCACCCCTCGCAACTGCAAGGAAGGAGGGCCAAACTGGCCCTTCCGCTACACCATGCAATTAATGTAAGCATGTATTCTATGATTGCACAGGTACAATTTGATCTGTAAAACATGAAAAATCTCCGGTCACAATATCTACATCACAAGATCCCTCATAAAAAAGTGATGTGGTCCACTTTAAGGTCTGTAGAATTCCATGGTTCCCAGTCCTAAGGTGGGGTGAAGGCACTCCGTATCCAGCTACCCAACACATCACTTCTGGCATAGGGCTCTCACTGTCAAAACCAGTTGGGAGGACAGTGTTCATGTGTATGGTCCCACTCCTGCTTAGGGAGCCACCATTACCGTAGGGCCTCCGCTGGTTCAGGCCATGATCCGCGCAAAGTCCAACCATCATTTGTATGTGTAGGTGTCAAGGTCTGTCCCCAAGATGTTGTTCTAGTGTGAGCTATTGATATGTAATGTGAGTTTAGGTGAATTATCTTACAGCCACTCAGAATAAGATTATTAAAGTAAGCTCCGCAAATCCTGCTTTGTGTTTTGAACTGTCATGTTTAAATGTATTGTGACACTCAAAACATAGTGCTATAAAGTGTGCCCCAAGTTTGGTTGCTGATAGCCAATAAAAGATGCGACAATTCATCATATCCCTTTTTGATGGTCATTGCCCGCATCAATACATTGTTATCAAAGTAAAAACCAGTGGAAATTCTGTTACATTGGTGTAGTACATGTGTTATGTAACAGACGTACACGAGTCCCTAAACCTACCGAGTGGACATTTCTATCATGACACAAATAGCCCTCCATGCATTGAGACCCCGATTTTTGCTCCGACAGTTGAGAGTAATCACTCGTCCTTGCCCTTCAGCGATTCCTTCTCGAATGTTCTGTCAACTTTGAACACTTTCGAGAAACATCGATAGAAATTTCGCGACCTTTCGATCGAATTCTCGCCATACTGAGATGTGTCAAGATTTGAACAGATGCATCTCGCATCTTTGCCGTCGATCTTTGAAGCCCCCGATTCCTCAGTGGAGCTTCTCGATCCGACCACTCACTATACGACTCCACACGAGTCGCTCGCCGATCGATCCCACGACTCCGACTATGCCTCATTTGTAACTGGACACTTGTATACATATGTTTGGTCATTCTGACACTTGTCATCGAAGTACACTTACTACTTATTACAATTTGCTCAAGAGTCCCAAATTCTAAAACTGCGATCTGCCTTGCAACTCATACCTCTTCACCATCCAAGCTCTGTTTGGCATAACACTTAGGATCAAAGCGCAGCGGTGTTGGAGAGGCATGTGACTACTTTGTACATTTAGAGGAGTATCTGGCAAAAGTCAATAGCATATCTCGCAAGTCAAGACTTTGCAGACTTTGTGACTACGACGTGAAGCGAGCAAGAGCACCCAACAACCAGCAGTAGGTCTTCGGCGATGGAGGAGCGGAACTTGACCATGCATGCGAACCCTGAAGCGGTAGCAAATGTTGGCATGGGAGGCTATGCAGTAGCTGGGTAAGTTTTGATGGCTCCAACAGCCAATCCGGCCACGGATCCGACGGCGGTAAACCAGCCACCCCTACCAACAGCCTCGATGTTTACAGCAGGAATAATAGGTGACACCGGACGACAGGCGCGGATCAATGAGGAACTGGCGAACCGTAGCTCTGCGCTCGAGGGAATCAAGAACCATTTGCTCCAACAAATCAACATCGCGATGGAGGCTCTTTGCAACGCAAGTGCACGAGAGGCAGTGCTCATCAAGAATAACACCCAAATCTCGAACAAACCCAAGATTTGTCCGGCCCATCCAGTACCGTTTGATCCTGCAAATTCTAAAGGACCAGTGGTTTGGATTTGGCTAGATATCTTGGAGGTGTACGTCACTGCTACTGTGTTCAACGCTTATAGGAAGAAAATGGACCTCCCGACTGTACTTTTGTGTGACATGGCATTGAGTTGGTGGTCAGATGGTTGCAGGATACCGGCAGGGCCTCATCCACGGCCAATGGCGCATGTCTCGCATTGTCAACCACATGCGTTCTACCCTTGGAGCAGATCAGCCCATAATGGCAAGACGCGCTAATGCCACCAACCGATTGGAGTGACTTCTTGTGCGCAATGCTCATACACATTGGATGGTTGAACAAAAAGCCTGATGCTAGGTACAAAATCCAACGCGTTTGTCATCAATCTAGCATGGAAAAGTAAACGCGGAGATTTTGCAAGATAGTAGTAGCAGAAAGGATTGACAATTCCGACTAAAACACTCGAATTTGAGAATACTACACCTGATGACCAAACCAAGCGGCCCAATGAGATGCTCAAACAATTTCTCCAAAAATTACACAAATAACATGGGATGGATTGGACAACCAAAGTCCCAACTGCCAAAATCCCAAAGAATTTGGTGATGTCCACCGAAACGGGTAGAATTCCCTTTGAAGTGGTGTATGAAAACTTCTGCGACACTAGCTGGACTTCACAGCCACAGCAACATTCCCTCGGTCGACATACAACGTCACAACTTCTCCACAATCTTGGACAAAACACAACAGACGCTCGTGAAGACGCAAGTGGCGTTGAAGAGAGCAACCAACGGACATCGCAACAACAATGTGTTTGCCGTCGGGAAAGAAATTCTCCTCAATTCGGTAAACATCAAACTCCATGGAGGCGGCTGGTCCAAAACTCAAATCCCCATGGTTGGGACCATTTGAGATTGATCGTATGCGAATCCTTGTTGTTGCACGACTCAAAATCCCCAACACTATGGATCATCCGGTATTCAACATAAGCAGACTCAAGCATTACTGTGATCCCGGCAAGAACTTCCTTGGCAAGGATGTTCCTCCCCATCCTCTCATACAAGTGGATAAGGACACGGAATACATCATCAAGGAAATCCTCAGCCATCAATGATGCGGCCAGACGACATGATATGTTGTTAAGTGGCACGGCTATGACGGCACGCACAACAGTTGGGAACCGAACGAAAACCTCCGCGACGTCAATCATTTGATCGACTGGTATTATTGCCGTCACCAGGCTACATCTCTACCCGTGCCGGGACGTCACTGCTAAAAGGGGGGAAATTGTTACGTACCAGACGTACATGAGTCCTTAAACCTTCCAAGTGCATATTTCTGTAATAACATAACTGGCCCACCGCATGTAGATGATATTGTGTACTCAGTGTCACCTCTCAGCTCACGTCCTTTGCCGAGCCGAGAGTACACAATCAGGCGGACGCCTCCGACCGCGTCCTACTCACAACGTGCGCACCGGGGACCCAGGCATGAGGGCCTTGGGTCTCAGCGCGCAGGGGCTTGCTGTAGTCCACCCCGGCTGTGATGCAGGCCTCGCTCTCCTCGCTCACGAGTATCATCTTGCGGTGGACTCTGCAGAGTCCACCATCACTGTTGGCCCTCCGTCAGCGGCCTATGCCTTGGCCACGCGCAGTGGAGATGTTGTGACTCCAGACCCCAGCGTGGTGGGAGTGACACTAGACCCCAGCACACTGCATCAGGCTCTGGCTGGACCCGATGCAGCACTCTGGCGTGCAGCATGCGAGTCTGAGTTGGCGGCTATCAACGAACATGGGGTATACGATCTTGTACACCTGTCGCCCGGACGAATGGCAGTTCAAGCCAAGTGGGTCTTGCTCAAGAAGCTGAAGTCGGACAACACAGTTGATCACTACAAAGCAAGGTTGACAGCAAAGGGATTCTCACAGGTGGAAGGGATTGACTTCATTGAGACCTTCGCACCAATTGGAAGCACGACCAAGGCCTTGGGTCTGTTGTCCCAGGTGACGTAGCACGATTGGGAACTCCACCAGATGGACGTCAACAATGCGTTCCTACATGGAAAACTGGAAGAAGAGATCTACATGGTCCAGCCCCCATGGTTCGAGGATGGCAGTGGTCGTGTGTACCAGCTGCGGAAAGCGCTGTACGACGTGAAGGTGTCGCCTCGATGCTGGAACAAGGAGATCACCGGCACGCTCCTGCGAGCGAGCTATGTCCAGAGTGCGACAGACCCATCGCTTTTCTTGTCCCGGACCACTGCGCCCTTTTCTGCCATCCTGGTCTACAACGATGACCTTCTGATCGCCTCGCTAGACCTGAAGGCGGTCGAAACAACTAAGGGCGTGCACCAATCAGCATACAAAATGAAAGACCTAGGAGAGGCTGTAGTGTTTTTGGGCATGCAGATTGTGCGTGATTGCACTCGTCGGATGCTCCTGGTCCATGAGGAGCGATACGCCCTCACTCTGGGGGAGCGTTTTGCCGAGCTGCTTAGCGGCGTGCGCACGGCGTCCACCACGATCACCCCAAACGGACAAGATGCCCTGAAGGTCAATGATCCAGCAAAGCTGGGAGAACTGGTCGCCGTGACCTTGTACCTGCGGATCATTGGCTCGCTCATGTACCTAGCCACGATGACACGGTGAGACATCGCCTTCACGGTTAACCTGCTGGCACAGTTCTCTCAGGCAGCGCGCAAACGTGTCCTTGAGGCCGCAGTCCGATGCGTGCGGTACGTTGTTCCCACTGCCCGCATGGGACTTCACTACCGAGGGCAGACCTCAGTGGTCCTCGACGGATACAGAGACGGTGACTAGGCGTGGAGTCCGGACGACAAGAGTCGCACTGGATACATATTCCTCATTATGGGGACAGCCGTCTCATGGCGTAGTGGCAAGCAGGATTGCATCGCCTACAGCACCGTAGAAGCAGAGTACGTGGCTCTGGGTGCTGGCACGACCAAGAGTGTGTGGTTGGTGCGTCTGTTGCGTGAGCTAGGTCAGTCCATGCCCCCCGTTGTGCTTCGGTGCAACAACCAGAGGGTAAAGGCCATCACAGAAAGCTCCGGCGTGTTCCATGCACACCATGCACGTACGAAACACATAAACGCCGAGTACCACTACATAAAAAACCTGGTGGATCAAGGGGAGATTCAGGTCATGTGGGTTGGCACTGGCTCGCAGCATGGTTATTTTCTGACGAAGGCCATCAGCCGTATGAAGTTTCTAGCGGCTTCTTGTTCTGTGGGGTTGCACCCTGTCTGTGCCGTGAACTGAACCCTGCCCTTATACTGTATTCATTGTTGTTTCTCATCATTGCTCTTCTGCTGTTGTTCGCGTCAGTGCTGCTACGTATATGGACTTGTTTGCCGTGATGTTGTGTACTCAGTGTGACCTCTCGACTCACGTCCTTTGCCGTGCAGGCCCTTGATGAGGCGGAGGTTACGGAAGACTAGGGGAGCAGACATGACTCTGCCGAGCAGCCACCGGGTACACTCCAGCCGTCTTCACGCGTGCTGGGTTCTCTCCTGGAGTGCTCATACCTTGGCTCAAAACTCGAGCATGTTTGAGTTGCGTTCGCTTGCTCACCTTGTTTTGTCTTACCTGTGGACCAGTGATTGTTTAGTCTGACATAGTCTAGGCCTAAATGTTCGTTGTGGGCTTGTGAGACCTAGGAGGGATTATTCCCCTTGCATTTTGAGTGGGCACTGGCGAGCCCCATGTCATCGGCCGATGGGTGGGCTCGGATAGCGAGCTCCACCCGCCGTCACTCTCACTCTCGCTCTTTTGCCTCTCACATTTGCCATGGTTGTCCGTTTCGCTGCCGTCACTCTCATTCCAACCACAAAGTTGTGCTCCACGTGGTTGTGTAAGGGAAGAAGAGTAGGGCTATCTTGTTTTCGTATCAGAGCACGACGAGCAACGCTCGTCGCATCGCACATGAGAACCGCAAAGTCCTGGGAGGGCTCGGCAAAGCAGCCGCGGCGATCTGACGCTCCACGGAGCAGCAACGACAGTAGTAGCCGCGTGAAGCACCAGCCGTAACGATGGGAGCGGCAACGACAACGGCAGCGGCAGCTACAGTGGTGCATCAGCTCGGCCGCATAGGCCAAGCCGCAGCACCACTGCGCAGAGCAGCAGAAGTAGTGGCAGCTGCGCAGAGTAGTGATGGCAGCGGCAGCAGCAGCGGCGTGCAGCAGCGTGCGGCAGCAGTAGCCAGCAACAGCACCAGCCAGTGACGGCTGCTCAGCTGCGGCGGCGACAGCGGGCAGCTGCTGCACTGGCTCAGGCACAGCAATGGCTGAGCAACGTTGCTGGCGGCTTTGCAAAGTAGTGGCTGCAGCAGCTGCGGTGTGCAGCGGCATGCAGCATCAATAGTCAATAGGCGTAGCGGATTTCAGCTGCGGACAGCAATGGCGACGTTGTTGTGGCAGTAGGCTATAGAAGCAGCCATCCACAACTGCAGAGGACACTGCATTGCAGCGACAACGATGACGGCAGCAGCTTTCAAAACTTCTTTGGTATACCCTTCCCCCTTCTGGTTGGGCTCCCTCTCCTCCTGGGTTGGGTGGGGGTGGTTCAGGTACCCACAGGCAGTCTCACAGCCTATCCAAATTTCCCACGCCCACTGGGGTAGGGGAAACGTTGTAGAATTTTTTCGGCAGCGTGGGGGGGGTCCAACGGCGGCTTTTGTTGGCTCTAGTGGGTGTGGAAGCACCCTTGAGGATGCCTAGCTCTCAATGAAGCATGCTACCAGTGTTTGGGCAGCCAATGGACACCAATGGTGAAGAGTGTGCAGCACAAGGATCACGGGCAAGAGTGGGCAGAGCACGTCGCATTCAGTAGATCTGAATTGAAACACGTTTTTGTTACTTTTCATAGTGAGATTACATCAGATCCTTATAGCCTGTGATCTAATCTTTCCAACGCATCCAAGCATGCCCAAAACCGAGCAGTAGAGCCTCTGCTACGGCCGGCGAAGTAACCCTTGGTGGAGCCGCCCACCTGGCCTTGCACTCTAGGCAACGGGAGGCGCTTCGACGATGACCCTTCGAAGCACCTTTCCTCGCCCAGAAGTCAAGGAGAAGTTCCTCCTGGTCAAGGAGGTCCTTGTAGTTACCTCATTCATGCCACTGGTGCATTTGGAGGCCATTAGGAATGAACTCGGATCCCTGGCGGTGGAATATCCCGTCACCCATGGCGGGTACCAGATTCCACCCACCCAACACCCGATTTTCGGGCTAAGCTAACTTTCTGAATACTCATTCAAATCGAGCGATTCAAAGCTTTATCCTGCATGGAAAAATCCAAGGAATCCAAATCTAAAGTCAGATCAGGTGTTCGAGCACTCCTCAGTGGTCGAACCAGGGAGTACGATCAATGGCACTCATGGCAAGGCGCACACCATGTCAACAATCTTCCCCTTGCACCGCAGCCTTGGTTCCTTGTCCTTGGGACCTGTAGCAATTTTAAATCTCATAGCCCATTCTGAGCTCCATGCAGCTTGTGTCGTGCCTGTCCTTGGGCTGTGCCTTGGTCATGGCATCGGCGAGCATGCGCTTAGTGCCACAATGCACAATAGCCGCATCTCCCTTCGCCACCAAGTCCCGCGGGTAGTGATGCCGGATCTCGATGTGCTTGGTCCTCTTGTGCAGCACCGGGTTCTGGTTCAGGCTGATGGCACTCATGTTGTCAACATTGAGCACCATCGGCTTCCTTTGCGGCATGTCGATCTCCTTTAACAGCCGACGCAGCCAAACCGCCTCCTTTGCAACTTCCGCGAGCGCGATGTACTCAGCTTCGGTGCTGGACAGTAAAACACAGTCTTGCTTCTTGCTTGCCCATGAAACTGCTGCACCACCAAGCACAAACACATACCCTGACGTTGATTTTCTGTCATCCACATCACCAGCCCAGTCGGCATCCGAGTAGCCGACCAACTCGAGGGAGTCATCACACGCTCCCCTTCCAAACACGAGCCACGACTGTTTTGTCGCCTTGAGATAGCGGAGGATCCGCTTCACCGCTTGCCAATGCAGCAGCCCTAGGTCAGCAACATAGCGGCTCACTTGGCCCTCCGCGAAGGCTAGGTCGGGCGGCGTCGCCACCATGGCGTACGTGATGCTCCCCACCGCGGACTGGTATGGCACAGCTGCCATCTACTCCTTCTCCTCCTCCGTGCTCGGGTCCATGCTCGAGCTCAACTCACATGTGGTGGTCATGGGTGTGCCGATGGGGTTGCACTCCTCCATGTTGTAGCGGCGGAGCACCTCTTGCACATACTTTGCCTGCCCCATCTTCAGCGTGCGTGCCTTGCGGTCCCTCTTGATGGCGACACCGAGGTAGTACTCGAGTTCGCCCATGTCGGTCATTTTGAACCGACCGCCCAGCTGTCGCTTCAGGTTCACCAACTCCTCCATGTCCGATGATACGATGATGAGGTCATGCATGTAGAGGACCACAATCTGGTGCAACCTCGGCTGCTTTTGCACGTACACGCTGTGATCCGCCTCGCAGCGCTTGAAGCCAAGCTCGGCCATGAAGCCGTCCATTTTCAGGTACCACATGAGTGGCACTTGCTTGACCCCATAGAGCGCCTTGCGAAGCCGGCACACCTTCCCCGGCGACGCGTCCACCCCTTCCGGCACCTCTAGCTAGACCTCCTTGTCCAGGTCGCCTTTGAGGAATGCAGTTTTTACATTCATGTGGTGGACTTCATAGTCGCGCGCTGCCGCCACCGAGAGGCTGGGGCGAATGAAGGCGAACTTCGCCACTGGCGCGAAGGTTTTGTCGTAGTGTTCACCTTTTTGCTGGGCATACCCCTTTGCGACCAGCCGCGCCTTGTACCGCTCCACCTTCCCCTCCTTGGTGAGCTTCTTCTTGAAGATCCACTTGGAGCTGATGATTTTTGCGCCCTTCGGCCTATGAATCAGCTGCGAAGTACCGTTCTCTTCATGGGAGGCGAGCTCACATTTTATGGCTTCCTCCCACTCAGCCCCATCCTTCTGTTGCAATGCCTCCTTAACGGTCTCGGGCTCCTCTTGCGCAAAGAACGCTCGAGCGAGCCCGGTCCAGATGCCTTCCACGGCATCGTACCTCTTTGCCGTCCTCCTTGCGCGTCCGCTTCTTCGGGGCTGTTGCTGTTGAGGCTGCTGTTGCTGCTGCCGCTACTGCTGCTGCTGCCCTCTCGTGGCACCACTTGCACCGCTGGCCTGCTCCCCCTCTCTCAGGGACCGTGGAGATGCGGGCTCACCCCCGCCTCCTCGTTCAGCTCCACTGCTGCCGGCGTTTCGGACTCATTTTCCAACTCGGCTGAATGCAAATCAGCCGCTCCAACATCGCCTGGATGGTTCTCGCCGGCTGGAGCTGATGTGACGTCACCCTCTTTTGAGTCCTCCGGCATCTCCCCCTCGAGGAGTGGCAGCCACTCCCCCCGCTTGGAGAGACCCGCGTCCTTGTCCGTCCAACGGCTGTCTTCGTCAAACGTGACGTTGTGAATCTTCAGGATCTGCTGCCTTTGCGGGTTGAAGAGCCGGTACGCCTTCCTCCCGCTCTTGTACCCGACGAAGATGCACCGGCGAGTCCGCCGGTCCAGCTTGCCCCGCCCCTCGTGTGCCTGTACAACAGCATGTGCAACACAACCAAAAGTGCGGAGGTGTGCCACAGTCGGCTTCCTCCCACTCCACACCTCTTGTGGCGTCTTCCACACCTTGGACTCCGCGTCCTGTAGTGGCTTCGTCGGCGTTAGGTTCATGATGTACGCCGCTGTCCATGGCGCCTCGCCCCAGGTTTGCTGCGCGAGGCCGGCATCGCTCAACATGGACCGGACCATGTCGAGGATGGTGCGGTTCGCCCTCTCGGCAATGCCATTCTGCTACAGAGAGTATGGCATAGTTTTCTGCCACGCGATCCCCTTGCTCTTCATCCATGCCAAAAATCCCTCGTACTCGCCACCGTTGTCGCTCCGCAACGCCTCCACCTTCAACTCCGTTTTCCGCTCCACAGCCGCCACAAATTCCTGCATGCACGACAAGACATCGCTCTTCCTCTTGATGATGTAGAGGTAGAGCTTGCGGCTGTGGTTGTTGATGAAGGTGACGAAGTAGTGTGCCCCACCAATGGAGGGCTCGAACGGTCCACACACATCTGTGTGCACCACCTCCAACTTCGCCAATGCACGCGTCCCTTTGCCATCAAACGGCTGCCGTGTCGCCTTGCCGACCACGCACGGCTCGCACACGGCATTCTTGGCTGCGTCAAGGCCCTTGACCTCAAGGCCCCGCATCACTTCCTTCTTTGCCATGTCCGTCACAGTTGAGGGAGGGATGTGACATAGGCGGCGGTGCCATAGGTCCAGATTTCCTTCATCCTTCGTCACGAGGTTGACGGCGTCACTCTTGGCCGTATCGGCAAGAACTTTGGTACGAAGAAGGTACAAGTCCTCCTTCCTCTTGCCACACGTAATCACCTCGCCATCCCCCTCCTTCTGGATGATAGCCTCTTTTTTGTTGAAGAGTACCTCAAGCCTCTTGTCGGTAAGGCGGCTCACGGACAGCAGATTTGCCCCAAAGTTGGGCATGTGGAGCACATCATAGATGGTGCACGGAATGAATTTCCCGTTCACCACCGGCTCAATGCGAACATTGCCTTCGCCCGTGGCCAGCTCCGTTTTTCTATTGGCCACTGTCATGCGCCGCTCCGTGGTGCCGAAGGTGACGAACGCCGCCCAGTTGCATTGTGTGTGGCGGCCTGATCCGGAGTCGATCACCGTGACTTCCGGATCTGTCAAGTCAGTAGACTCCCTGGCTATCATGGCTTGGGTGTCCTTCTTCCCGCCCTTCCCGGGCTGGTCCAACTTCTTGTTGGGGCAGTTGCGTGCATAGTGGCCCTGTTTGCCACAGTTGTAGCACCCCCCTTTGTTGTCACCTTTCTTGGTGCCCTGCTGGCACCCTTCCCCTTCTTGCCTCCCCCTCCACCTTCAGGGTGGACGGCATAGGCGGAACTTGATGTTGCCCCACTCTCTCTCCCACCACGTCGCATCCATTCATTGCGGATGTACTCAGCCACCTTCGGGTACTTTAGCTTATCAGCGGACAAGCCGCCTACAACGGTGATGATGGGACTCCAACTGTCCGGCAAGGCTAGGAGGAGGATCATGGCTTGCAACTGAGGAACGACCTTCCATCCGGTGGCTACGCACTCAACAGTAAGGGACTCAATCTGCTGTAGGATCTCCATGATGTCGTCGCCTTTGTTGGCTCGGAGGGTAACGAGCCTCTTGAAGACGAAGAGCTGGTTAGCGAGGTTGGTGGACCGGTAGATGGTGCAGAGTTTCTTCCAGGCCTCCGTGGCCTCCGTGCATCCTTGAATCAGGGTGCCCTACGGTGGAGCTAGCGCTAACACCAACAACGTAAGGGCCTTCTTGTTGCGCTTCTTGTACTTGTCCACTTCCTCCGGCGTCACGGTATCCGGAGGCGCGGTCTCTTCACCGTTGACCAGCTCAAGCAGGCCCTTGTCATCAAGGTAGACCACAAACTGCCACCTCCACAAGGGGAAGCCGTTCCCATCAAACTTGGAGACGGTGCCGGTGCTCTCTTACTCGGTCGTTGCCATGACGCACGGCGGTGGCGCGAAACTTGAAGAGCTAGGGTCCTTCCAGGCACGTGGGCCCATAACCCTTTGTTGGCTCTAGTGGGTGTGGAAGCACCCTCAAGGATGCCTAGCTCTCAATGAAACACGTTACCAGTGTTTGGGCAGCCAATGGACACCAATGGTGAAGGGTGTGCAGTACAAGGATCACGGGTAAGAGTGGACAGAACACGTCGCATTCAGTAGATCTGAATCGAAACACGTTTTTGTTACTTTTCATAGTGAGATTACATCAGATCCGTATATCCTGTGATCTAAGCTTTCCAACGCATCCAAGCACACCCAAAATGGAGCAGTAGAGCCCCTGCTACGGCCGTCGAAGTAACCCTTAGTGGAGCCGCCCACCTGGCCTTGCACTCTAGGCAACGCGAGGCGCTTCGACGATGTCCCGTTGAAGCGCCTTTCCTTGCCCATAAGTCAAGGAGAAGTTCATCCTGGTCAAGGAGGTACTTATGGTTACCTCATTCATGCCACTGGTGCATTTGGAGGCCATTAGGAATTAACTCGGATCCGTGGCGGTGGAATATCCGGTCACCCATGGCGGGTACCAGATTCCACCCACCCAACACCCGATTTTCGAGCTAGGCTAACTTTGAGTAACAGTGAGTATTCTGAATACTCACTCAAATCGATCGATTCAAAGCTCGATCTTGCATGGAAAAATCCAAGGAATCCAAATCTAAAGTCAGATCAGGTGTTCGACCACTCCTCAGTGGTCGAACCAGGGAGTACGATCAATGGCACTCATGATAATGGGTACACCATGTCAACACTTTTAGGCGGATAAAGGCCTCGTCAAGCTACCCACGCCCACTTGGGCGGGGAAAACGATGTTGATTTTTTTTGGCAGCCTGGTTGGGGAGGTCCAACGGTGGTCTTTAGGCTGAAAAAGGCCTCGTCATTCGTTCCACGCCCAGTGGGACGGGGTGAACGCTGCCGAAGTTTTATTCGCTGCGTTCATCACTCAACGTCATGCCTAAGGACACACCTGTCGGAGTCGGCAGTGGCGGCTCCACTATGGACACTAGTATTGACGCCTCCGGTGTAATTTGCGGCACACCGGGCACGACGCGGGATGAATCCCCGTCTAGCCCCGGCTCATTAGCGCGTGGAGTATGCGAGCTGCGCGAGTAGCAGGCCCAGCAGGGCAAACAGACGGCGAAGTAGATGGCTGACCTGTTCAAACTGTTTCATGACACAGTCCAGCCAGAGCAGCAGCAACCTTAGCAACAGCAGCAACAGCAGCAGCTGCAACAGAAGCAGCTTCGTTATGCATTACAGAAGGGTAAAATGACAGACGAGAGTGCAGTTGCTACCGATGTCGATGCAGTGTTAGGAGCGTTCGACGCCGGTCCATCTGACAACCTTCCAGAGTCAGAATCAGGTGCTAGTGACAAGGAAGGCATGTTATGCCTACGCCTTGCACAGCTCAAAAAGCAGTGTTGGAGTGTTCGATGCCGATCCGTCTGACAACCTTCCAGAGTCAGACTGAGATGCTAGTGACGAGGAAGGCATGTTACGCCTGCGCCTTGCACAGCTCACAAAGCGGCTTCGAACCCGCTCAGGGCGCAAAGGAGTACCAATCGGCAAAGCAGGCCCTAGTAACGTGCCTAGGACAACTGCAGACCCGGCTTCCCTAGAGGACCAAATGCTCAGCATGAGTTTAGGGTTGGAGGAAGGTCCCCCGTCACTGTCGCCGGCACAAGCTGTCCCGGCAGCATTGCAGACGATAAAGCCACCCAAGTTGTTTGAGACTGAACCTCCCACCTACCGGCAGGATGACAGGTACACCATGTGGGAGCCACGATTCCGTATGTGGGCAGTCAGTGACGGGATGCACCCATACTACACCATCCAGTATCAGACGAAAGACCTCCAGCAGGCGACAACCGCCACCTGCGCCACCTATGGCCTGCTAAAGGCCGTTCTGAAGGAGTACACCCTCGACTTCAAACCCTTCCTTGGTGATCCCCGCACCGGAGTTGGAGCTGATCCGCTCGAGGTATGGAAGCTAGCGACCACTCTTTCTGAAGGATCTACCATGGCGACAACGTCACAGCGTCTGTCAGACTTCAACTCCTTTGGCTAGGGCGGACACGAGGCGCCATCCGACTACTGGCAATGGGCGATGCGGCTCTACAGGGCCTTGGGGAAGAACAGACCGGGCGAACTCATGGCGTTCAACACTATCAAGATCGGCGTTGGGTGCGAGTACGCCAAGACATTCGACAACTTCAGCCTGAGCAGCCTTGAGGAGATGGCCGACAAAGGCCTCCTCTTGTCATGGGCCACGAAGCACTTCCTACACGTGGCAGGAGTTGGAGCAGCAAATGACGCCCGTCATGGCGCGTCAGCCGCAGTTGTCACAACAGTGCAGACATCACGCACCTTCCTCCTTTCCTCCCTTCCGTTGTCGCTGCCAATGACGACAACCACAAAAAAAGCTGGTTCAGTTGCGGCAGTTCAAGGGAAGAAGGGAAAGAACAATAGGAGGGATGGCAAGGTTGGCAAGGACCAGACGGCTTCAAAGCCGACTCGAGTACGACAGTGGGAGTGCTACAACTACGGGGGAGCACACCGCTAAACTCCCCAAGAACTGGACAAAGATCGTGCAAGGGCTGCAACAGGCGTTCGAGCAGCGTGAGCACGCCTCCAACCACACCACTACAACGACTGACACACAGTCTCAACCAGGAGAAGATGCAGTCAAAGACAGCACCAACAGCCTAACACCTCTGGAGCAATAGCTGGTGGCCCAGGCCCGTGACATCGCCGAGTTCCGCCAACTTCTCCGACTCACCACTCAGGGAGGTGCGAGTGCATTAACTGGGCCAAGGGGTTCCACTGTTGGGTCTGTCGAGTCAATGACATGCAGTCGTGATGGTGGCAGTGGAGCACAGTGCACTTTTGAGTCAGTGGAGTCGTTCATCGCACGTGATGATGCTGGTCTGTCCGCTCTCTTTGCCGTTGTATGGACAAGTGATGACAACTTGTCGTGGCTTCATGAGTCGCAAGTGCGCGTTGCCTGTACGACTCGACAATCGTCTGCTAAGTCACCCCTGTCCACCGTCTGTACTGTTGGCAGCTGTTCAGTCACGTTGCCCAAGCGTGTGATGGATGCCACCTAGATCTTAGATTCGGGTGCCACTCATCACATGACATGTCGTCGCCGTGATTTCGTGGTCCTTGGTCCTGTTTGCTCTGTGAAGTCCGTGCGTACGACTATTGGGTACGAGGTTCCTTTTCAGGGTGAAGGTGTCGTGCAATTCCATGGACCGTCGGGGCCGTTCTACATTTCGAACGTGCTGTATGTGCCTAGCCTAGAACTCACCTTGTTGTCTAGACGTGCCTGCACACAGATGGGTCTTAGTGTGGCACTCATTAGTGAGGATGCTACTGCCTTCGTCTGCGCAACTGCTCAAGTGGTGCTCCATGTCAAGGCAGTGGGCGACTTGTACCATGTCTCTAGCTGCCCCACATCGACCACCATTGCTGCATACCCCACTACACGAGTATTCATAACAGGCACGTTGCCGCCTGAGCATCAGGGTCTATTGCATGGATGCTTGTGCCACGTCCACTTGGATGCTGTAGATCGTCTGATACACACCCAACCTGCGATGGGTCTTGACGCAGAGTCCTTTGAGGTGCCGCCCAAGACCGATTGCCTGCAATGCACACAAGGAAAGGTGCACTATGCCACATACCCCCTTTTCGACTCACGGGCACTTAAGCCCCTTGAGCTGGTCCACTCTCATCTCCTGGGGCCCGTCCCCGTGGAGTTCCACAATGACAGAGGACGTTACGTCCTGACGATCACGGATGACTTCACCCACATGCGGTTAGTCTTCAAATCTACGACTCAAAAGCAATGCTGTGCTTGCTGTGCGTACGTGGCTTGTCATGGCCGAACGACAGTCCGGCCATACCCTCAAGAACTTCCGTTCTGATCGGGGCGGTGAATGTATGGGCGATCTTGACGGCTACTTCGTCGCAGTGGGAGTCTTTCACAACCTCTCTACCCCAGCCACGCCACAACAAAATGGTGTGTCTGGGCGTTGGAACCGCACCATGGTGGATGCGGTTCGCTCCATGCGGGTGGACAGCAGTGTTATGAGAAGGCGTGCCTTACTCTCCAGTAAGGCGTTTAAGGCGTCAAGGCGTAAGGCGCGCCTTCCAAGGCGTGCCTTACTCTGCACAGTGTGCAGAGGAAAATGGAAAAAATCCGGAAAAAAAACCTGCATGTGCAGCGCACTCCGGCGATTCGCGTACGCCCGGACAGAACACTCCCAAAAATCACTGGAATTAGAAAAAAAAGAAAAACGAAAAACGAAAAAGAAGCGGCCGCTGAACCGTCCACGTGTCACATCGCATACGTCCCTGCCCAGTCGTGGCCGACGAAGTGACGTCGGGGACTCCGGACCGTCGACNAAGGCGCGCCTTACTCGCCAGTAAGGCGTTTAAGGCGTCAAGGCGTAAGGCGCGCCTTCCAAGGCGTGCCTTACTCTGCACAGTGTGCAGAGGAAAATGGAAAAAATCCGGAAAAAAAACCTGCATGTGCAGCGCACTCCGGCGATTCGCGTACGCCCGGACAGAACACTCCCAAAAATCACTGGAATTAGAAAAAAAAGAAAAACGAAAAACGAAAAAGAAGCGGCCGCTGAACCGTCCACGTGTCACATCGCATACGTCCCTGCCCAGTCGTGGCCGACAAAGTGACGTCGGGGACTCCGGACCGTCGACGAACGAAGACGGTTCTGTTTCAGTGCAGAAGGGCTCTATTGACATTGGGACAAGGGGGGGCAGGGGCCGGGGGGTTCTTGCTGGTACGGTTCGTTAAGCATCTGGCTCTCCTCCGTTTGTTGTCTTTTTTCTTTGGTACTTAACAATGCTTCCAAGAAGTTCGAGACAAACGTCAAATAGAAAGAAGAAGGGGGGGGAAGACATGTGGCTGCCTACCAAACAAAGTTCGCCCGAGAGCTTGTTGACAAAATCAGCTGGTAGTCCACGGATTTTTTTTGCATCACTTGTTTTTCGCTGTCTATTTTTTCCTGAGAGAGAATATTGCGTCTGGCTGTTGATTAAGTCGTCGGTCCGAGACCAAGCAAAGGAGAGCCGATCGTCCGTCGATCGTTTTTTGCATGTTTTCCGCTGTCTATTTTCTGTGCCCAGACACCCTTTCATCTGAGAGAAGTTAGCGTACTACAGGGTACCCATGTTTTAAGTGTCGCAGACACAGGGCCGTGCGCACAGCCGACCATTCGTTGACCACTTTTTCCGCCGGTCCAACCTCTCTCCCCCGCTCCCGCTCCATCGCTAGTAACTGGACGGTTCCACCGTGTGGGACCGTCGTCCAGAAACGAGCCCCAACCCCCCTGCCCAGACCGCCACTTGACGTTCTTTGAAGCGCACGGGCCAATAACTGGTTCTTCCATGGATGGGGGGAGCAGATTCGTGCTCCTCTCCCCATGGGGAGTCTGCCCGGTTTTTTTTTGCAATTTTTTGTGCAGGTTCGATGCTAGATGGAGAAAGGCGCGCCTTACTCATCAACAAGGCGCGCTTTAAGGCGTAAGGCGTGCCTTAAGTACTAATACTTAAGGCGCGCGTACTAACAACACTGGTGGACAGTGATATGCGTGAAGCGTTTGCATTCGAGGGCATGGCCTACATGACATGGGTCTGGAACAAGATCCCTCACGGCCCCTTCCCGAACACACACACGTCGTACCAACTATAGTACGGACGTTGTGCCGACCTCTGGCTCACGCGGGTATGGGGTTCGCTTGCTTGCGTCTAGTTCACGCTAGAACAGCAAGGGTCCAAATTCTCCCCTAGAGGCTGCATCTGCGTGTTTGTAGGCGTGGCTTCACGCTCCAAGGCCTGGCGGTCTTGGGACCCCAGTCGGCGTCACATTGTCGAGTCTCGAGATGCTCTATTGTTCGCGAATCTCTCCTTTAGAGATCTGCCCGCCGGAGGCACCTCGCAGTTGCATTCCCCTGGGTGTGGTGCGATTCCACGAGTAGGGGAGGATGGGCTGACCGATGACTTTGTCCTGGTGCCTGGACGCCACTGTTCTGTCTCACTCACCAGCTGACTCGCCAGCGTCATCCACGCCGCCCGCACTGACCTCGTCACCTGTCCTCCCTGCGTCCATCGTTTTGCCAGCATCCCCTCCACTACGAGAGTCTGTGTCACTTGTCGTGTCACCCGTGCTGCCCCTGTCTCCAACATCTCCATCACCGGCATAGTCATCGTTGTCATCTGCATCACCTGCACCACCTGTGTAGTCTACGTCACCAGTCACGTCGCTTGTGTCATCCTCACCCTCTGTATTCCCGGTCAACACACCGGCATCACCTGACGCTTCGCCAGTCGTTTCCGTGTCGGACGAGTGTCCACCACCTGTCCTAGCTGCACCATCACAAGAGCCATACCGGCGTGATGAGGGTGGACGCCTCTGACTGCGTCCTAATCGCAGCGTGCGCAGCGGGGACCCAAGCATGAGGGCCTTGGGTCTTAGCACGCAGGGGCTCGCATAAGTCCTCCCTGGCTGTGATATAGGCCTCGCTCTCCTCGCTCACGAGTGTCAACTTGTGGTCGACTCCGGAGAGTCCACCGTCACCGTTGGCCCTCCGTTAGCAGCCTATGCCTTGGCCACGCGCGGTGGAGATGCTGCGACCCCAGACCCTAGTGTGGTGGGAGTGACACCAGACCCCGACACACTGCATCAGGCTCTGGCTGGACGCGATGCAGCTCTTTGGTGTGCAACATGCGAGTCTGAGCTGGCGGCTATCAAGGAACATGGGGTATAAAATCTTGTACACCTGTCGCCCGGACGAATGGCCGTTCAAGCCAAGTGGGTCTTGCAGAAGAAGCTGAAGCCGGACAACACACTTGATCGCTACAAAGCAAGGTTGACTGCGAAGGGCTCCTCACAGGTGGAAGCGATTGACTTCATTGAGACCTTCGCACCAGTTGGACGCACGACCTCGGCCTTGGGTCTGCTGTCCCAGGTGGCCCAGCATAATTGGGAACTCCACTAGATGGACGCCAACAACACATTCTTGCATGGAAAACTGGAAGAAGAGATCTAAATGGTCCAGCCCCCAGGGTTCGAGAATGGCAGCGGTCGTGTGTACCGGCTGCGGAAAGCACTGTATGGCCTGAAGCAGACGCCTCGATGCTGGAACAAGGAGATCACCGGCACACTGCTGTAGCGGGCTATGTCTGGAGCACGGCAGACCCATCGCTTTTCTTGTCATAGACCACTACACCCTTTTCGGCCATCCTAGTCTACGTTGATGACCTTCTGATCGCCTCGCCTGACCTGAAGGCTATCGAAACAGCGAAGGGCGTGCTCCAATCAACATACAAAATGAAAGATCTGGGAGAGGCCGCAGTGTTTTTGGGCATGCAGATTGTGCGTGATCGCGCTCGTCGGACGCTCCTGGTCCAACAGGAGTGATACGCCTTCACTCTCGGGGAACATTTTGCTAAGATGCTCAGTGGTGTGCCCATGGCGTCCACCTCGATCACCCCAGACGGACAGGATGCCCTGAAGGGTGATGATCCAGCAAAGCTGGGAGAACTGGTCGACGTGACCTTGTACTTGCGGATCATTTGCTCGCTCATGTACCTGGCCACGAGGACATGGCCAGATGTCGCGTTCATGGTCAACCTGCTGGCACAGTTCTCTCAGGCACTGCGCAGACGGGTCCTTGAGACCGCAATCCGATACGTGCGGTACGTTGTTTCCACTGCCCGCATGGGACTTCACTACCGAGAGCAGACCTCAGTGGTCCTCGGCGGATACACAGACAGTGACTGGATGTGGAGTCCGGACGACAAGAGTCGCACTGGATACATATTCCTCATTATGGGGATAGCCGTCTCATGGCATAGTGGCAAGCAGGTTGGCATCGCTCGCAGCACCGCAGAAGTAGAGTAGGTTACTCTGGGTGCTGGCGCGGCCAAGAGTGTGTGGTTGGTGCGTCGGTTGCATGAGCTAGGTCAGTCCATGCCCCCTGTTGTGCTTTGGTGCGACAACCAGAGCGCAAAGGCCATCATAGGAAACTCCGACGTGTTCCATGCAGGTATGAAACACATAAACATCGAGTACCACTACATCTGAAACCTGGTGGATCAAGGTAAGATTCAAGTCATGTGGGTCGGCACTGACTCGTAGTGTGCTGATTTTCTAATGAAGGCCATCAGCCGTACGAAGTTTCTAGCGGCTGCTCGTTCTGTAGGGTTGCACCCTGCTTGTGCCGTGAACTGAACTCTGCCCTTGAGCTATATTCATTGTTGTTTCTCATCGTTGCTCTTCTGATGTGGTTCGCGTTAGTACTGCTACGTGTATGGACTTGTTTGCCGTGATATTGTGTACTCCATGTGACCTCTCGGCTCACGTCCTTTGCCGTGCAGACCCCTGATGAGGCGGAGGTTACGGAAGACTGGGGGAGCAGACATGGGTTTGCCGAGCAGCCACTGGGTACACCCTAGCCGTCTTCACGCGTGCCGGGTTCTCTCTTGGAGTGCTCATACCTTGGCTCAAAACCCGAGCATGTTTGAGTTGCGTTGGCTTGTTCACCTTGTTTTGTCTTACCTGTGAACCAGTGATTGTTTAGTCTGACGTAGTCTAGGCCTAAATGTTAGTTGTGGGCTTGTGAGACCTAGGGGTTATTCCCCTTGCATTTTGAGTGGGCACTGGCGAGCCCCACGTCGTCGGCCGACGGGTGGGCTCGGATAGCGAGCTCCAGCCGCCGCCACTCTCACTCTCGCTCTTTTGCCTCTCACATTCGCCATGGTTGTCCGTTTTGGCTGTCGTCACTCTCATTCCAACCACAGAGTTGTGCTCCACGTCGTTGCGTGAGGGAAGAAGAGTTGGGCTATCTTGTTTGTAGAGACTCTGGTCCTAGCTCCAATAGTTGAGGGTAACTACCTGCCCTCGCCCTTCAACGATTCCTTTTTGCACGTTTTGACAACCCTAAGTAGTTTCAAGAAACATTGACACAAGTGTCACGACCTTTCGGTCGGCGTTTTGACGCAGGGAGATACATAGAGATTTGTGAAGATGCATCTCGCATTTTTGCCGTCGATCTTTGAAGCCCCCCTCATTCCTTGGCGGAGCTTCTCGATTGGACCACTCACGACGTGACTTCACATGCTTCACTCGACGATCGATCCAAGGACCACGACTATGCCTCATTCGTTACTCGACACTTGTATACATATGTTCGGTCACTACAACACTTGTCATCGAAGTACACTTACTGCTAATTACAAATCGCTCAAGTGCCCTAAATTCTTCAACTGCGTTCTGCCTCGCATCTCATACCTGCTCACCATCCACGCTCCGTTTGGTGTAAGAACATGGACATGGCACTCTCAGTGCATGGTCAGTATGGTCAAAACAAAAGTTCTGATGGGCGGATATGGGGTTCGTTAATGTGGTCTCTGGATATATGGTTATGTATCTACGTGGAATTCTGTGGTCACTCCTCTGTTCCTTAAGGCCCTCGATGGACTTCAGGCACCGTTCTGATTGATATTGGACAAGGCGTCCATAACTGGTTTAGGAGGTTTAGTTTCCCAATTCACACCAATACGATCGCAAACCTAGAGGCTTGTGCTGAAGCTCTTCTTGCTTTCACCCATATCACAGTCCATTGGACTGCCGATTTTGAGTTTGGGGTACTGTTCATAGTTGTACACCTTCCCAGCCACCAACTCTCCGCGAAATTTTGCGGAGAGTTGGTGGCTGAGGAGGTCACAACTAGAACCCCCCCGCCAAACTTCTTTCAAACCTTGCACTTTCCTTTATAGTTTTTCGTCACAACCACTTCAAACCAATTTCGGTGAACTGGGTTTCAAAGGCTATCCAGCGTGGCAATTTGATGTCTTGCCACGTGGCAATTTCTGGTCGCCGACGAATAGGAACAATATGCATACACTACTTTTGTCACGAACAAAGTGAGGAACCTGACTTTGCTCAAAGGAAACAAAATCAGCCTCCGCCAATTGTCCACGCCAATAAGAGCATACCTATTTTGTTATCGCAAAAAAAAGCATTTCTTAGCTGAACAAAGTCCGTATCTCTCTTTTGTACAGAACGCGGTAGATATCCTCTTTTCGGAAAACAATCTTTCTTACGATGCTGCTTCGCGCTTTCCATAATCACGTGAATTACAATTGCTTTACAACAAGGTTACTCGCTCATGTCTCCGATTTCGAACTTCCGCCTCAGTGGAGGGACGGCCGCCGGTGGCATACACAGGGTGAGGATTACTGAAAATTCGGACTCTCTGTTCTTAATCTTTCATGTTCACACATGTATGCCCAATGGTAGCTTTTTCACGCACTGGTTTTCTAGTGCATTGTAGTGGTGTGCTTACACCATCAGAATACACTAGAAAACAAGTGTATCCCAAGAGTACTCTCCCACACCCATGTCAATTCCCTCTCCTTTTCTCTCCTTCTTCCATACCCCTCATGATGGCACAACTCTCCCTCTATCCCTCGCTCTTCCTCTCTTTACTTCTCTCTCTATCTCTCTCTCTCTCTCTCTCTCTCTCTCTCCCTCTCTCTCTCTCTCTCTCTCTCTCTCTCCCTCTCTCTCTCTCTCTCTCTCTCTCTCTCTCTTTCTCTCTCTCTCTCTCTCTCTCTCTCTCTCCCTCTCTCTCTCTCTCTCTCTCTCTCTC
>SZWC01018088.1:45990-58015 GCA_023375785.1 Penium margaritaceum | reverse complement strand
CACACACACACACACACACACACACACACACACACACACACACACACACACACACACACACACACACACACACACACACACACACACACAAACACACCATCCTAAGCCACCCTCAGGCAAGTGGCGAAGCCAGACAGAACAAGTGGCGACCATGAACTTTCCTCACGCAAGTGCCTTGATGAGGCTGTCAGCTCATTGCACGTACGTGCTGACCCAAATGTTGGACTTCACTTTTTGCTTCACTAAATCATGCACAAAGTGATTCTCAACAGCAATGTACTTCAAGCTTGCCTGAAAGACATCAGTGTCTTCCTGAATAGAAAAACACTCTACCTTTCACAGCGTAGAATGATGGAAGACACAGACTAACACAATTCAAGAAACAATTGTTGCAGCCACGCCTCAGCAGCCACAACCCCAAGAGCGACATCCTCTGCATGTGACCAGATATGGACAATACATCCTTTCTTGCGACTTTGCCAGGTCACGGTAATGCCACTAAGCAGGAACACGTAGCCTGTTCAACTGCGCCCATGAGGGCTCTAGGCATAGTCATCGTCCGTGTAGCTGTCAAATACGAAGAAACACTGTGAACAAAAGGTTAGTCCCAGACACTGTGCGGATACCACATACTGCAGCACATGTACAACCGCATGAAGAGCTCTGGCCCGAGAACATTGTGAGAGTTGTGCCATGAGGTTTACATCAAAGGAAATGTTGGGTTGAGTGGTCATGAACAGAAATCACTTGAAAAGAAATTGCTTCAAGGCAAGAAAATTTGCACCGACTATGCCTGAATTCTCAAAGCAACCTTAAGGATCAGCATACTTTGTTACAAAAACTTGAAGGGATCAAACCAATTGATGTTCCTTCATTTATGGGTGGTACATGCGAACACACTGGAAAAGTAATCAAGGTGGTCAATTGTGACCAAGCATGCACCAAACATCCTTTTCAGAGAGCGAGCTGCCTTCTTAGCGATTAAAAATGGAGAAAAAACTGCAACGTGTTGTACATCAAGACAGATTCTTGATCATACCTATGCAGGAGGCACCATACGCGCCTTGTGTACCGGCTGACTCAGCTACTCATTGCATTCATAGTCAACGTGTCAGTCACATTTCCGATGCAAATATGAACTGTGCAGCTGACATAGGTGCCGATCGCACCATGAAGAGTGCCAGCGTTCTAGTCTCTCTGTGGACACTAGAGTTGGCCTGCTTCTAGCTGGGAAACTGTGGCACGGGCCGGCCTCTCCACATGGTTTGAACGGGTCCCCTGCCGCACCATTCCCAAAAGGTGCTGCTGCCACGGCTAACACCACGACCGCTTGTCCACCACTAGCAGCCTCAGGTCACTGATCCCTAAAGTGGCCAGGCTACATGTAGTTGTGGCAGAGTCCGTCACGGAAGGTTGTGTTGCGACGCTCACACACCGCTTGTAGCTTGACATTGTCACAACCGTGCTTATGGTTTGGGGTCTTGTACTCACCATTCTTCTTGACTAGAGAGTTTGAAGGCTACTTGTCCTTGGCCCAACCTTACTACCCAGCTGGTCCTCTAGCCCCCCAGCGTCCATGCGCATGTCACGGCCTTGCTATGCATGCGCGTTCGGCCGTGCATCCTAGTAGTGCTTTGGGTTTTCCGAATACACTTCACTCATGTTTGCGCACAACACCATGTAGCTTGTCCAAGCCTTACACGTTACCATCGTGGTGGTCTTGTCCTTCGGCTTCTTGCTGGCAAGACCTTATGCAAGTACTTAAGCAGCAAGCACTCTTAGTACTTGAAGCTATGCGTCCCATCGTCCTTGGTGAAACTTTTGGTTTCCTCCACGAGTGCGGTGAACTCGCTCAAGTAAGCCTCAAGCAAGCTAGCCAATTGCTTAAAGTCCTTGAACTTTTGGAAGACACAGTGCGCCTCCTCACACTGGGTGTACTTCTTGTGCATAATGGCACAAAAGACCTCACATGGCATGGACTGTCACTCAAGGAGTGGCTACTGCACACCCCACTCCTTGACCACATACTTGAAGATCTTATCTTCAAGCACCATCCCGGAAACGTCACCCCACTGACTGAGTACATCATTGTGGAAACGTAGAAGGTGCTCCATGCGATTCATCCAATTGGTTAGCTTCATGCCCTTTTAGAAGATCTCCACACTATGGAGGAAGGACATGTCCATGACCGGCCGCGATGTCGTCAAGGTAGGTGAGACCTTGGTGCCAATAGCGATGGCATCATCACCTGTGGCCTTCTGAAATTGTTGCTGCATGTGCACCTACACGCTTTACAATGCCTTGTCGAGGTCATCACATCCACGGGTTGCCTCTTGAGCAGCCAGGCGCTACAACTGACAATCACAATCGAGGTTCGTGATGCTCTGCCCGACGTGGACCAGTAGGTTGGCAAACATGAACTTCAACTCTAATTTCTTCAAAGAGTCGGTGACAACCTCAAGGGCCTCTCGCTGTCCGTGCACCTTTACCCACTATAGGAGGGTACGGTTTGCGTACACACCTCCAAGGAGTCCCACCTTCCGGAGAAGGCTGCCGTTAGTGGTGGCCCTTACTAGGGTATTGGTTTGTCCCAGCGCAGCCACATCGTAAGAAGGGGGGGCCGTCCCACTCCTCCCGGTAATGTTGAACTCTCACTGCCGGTGGTGATCTTGAGTTGGCCCGCTGCCTTGGCAGCCAACTCAACAAGCCTCCAGCAGTAATTGTGAATTGCCTTTGTGGCAATGTCGTCGAGCTCATTCTCGCGGGAACTTCTCGCAATCCGGCGAGCGTCTTGCTCTTCTCGAGCAATTGGCTTGAGTTTTCCGCATGACGATGGCGATGATCGTGACCCTTGTCGCCTTTACCATCATCGGTGTCGTGCTCTTTGTTGGGGTCCACGCCCGGGTGGTCCTCCTTGAGTGCGTCCTCCGTTGTCTGGAGGTGGCACACGTACACATCAACATGCTCGTCGAGCACTTTTTTGGCTTCCTTACATTTCTTGGTGTCACCAAGTGTAGTGAGGGTTACCTTTGACGGTAAGGTTGTCTTTGGTTTGGCAACCTTGCTCGCGACGGCAGCTCCCAAAGTTTGGATTCCGTTGAGGGTGTGTGGTGAGGCTATCAACACCTTGCCCTTGTTCGTCTTGGACGGTCCGGCACTTGTCATCCCGTCATCCGTGCAACTTGCACGTAAAGATGATTATGAGGGTCATCCCACGACCTCGGGGAGGTATTGCCTCCCGAATTCACCTTGCTCTCATGATCGGTGAGACAGTTGTATAATTTATTTCTATCTTCCTAGCCATGGTCGGCACAATCACATGGCAGAGGAATACTGTTTTTCTATGCCGCAACAGTCGGCACAATCACGTGGATTCTAGGCAAAATCCTAAGCTGTGACTCATGGCACTAGGTAAGCCAAAAAACCTAGAAAAGCAACGCAAGGAAAAAATGAAGAAACTACAAGAATCTGAGTGCCGCTCAAAAAGGTGAGGAGGAGGGGGGGTCAACTCTAACTAAGAGTTTGCACCCCCACACTCTCCCTCCTTAGTAATCTTGTCCTTTTCTTTTTCTTCTTGTCTTTTGGTCTTCTTTGGCCTCTTCTTGCATTCTCTTGGTGCACCTTGCGCCTAATTGGAGGTGCCCTCCTTGTGCTCACCGTCAATGTGGCAGCCTTGAAAAATTCTCTGAGTGGCACCTTCCTCTTTTTTTCTTTTTTCTTTTCTCAAACTGTGAGAGTCCCCAGTATTGGACAAGGGTATCAACCCAATTTTTGTTTAAAGAGGAGGAGAGGGAGTCTTGAGAAGAGTGGAAAAGTTGATGCTCTAGGGATGGGCCCTCCTCACTCCGTTCAAGAAAAATCCACCTAGCCCCCTGGCAAGTAGGAAAAGCTTAGATGAGTTGGCACAATAAAAGAGAGTTCCTCAAGAGCTTTCCAACGAAATTTACGATGCATGAAACGGTTACGTTTTAAGCCCGTACCCCTGTTTGGCATTTTTGCTACTGTTGCAATTACTCACGGTGTTATAGCCTAAAAAACCGTGGCACACTTGGTCGCGAGGGTCGTCCTACTCTGAAAACCACTGTAACGGGTGTGTCTCTAGCTCCTACACTTAGTTCTTTGTCGGAGTTCACAGAATGGTATCTAGAGCTCGCTCAAGGGATTTTCCCCTTTGCATCACCCTGGGGGAAACTGTCATCAACGACCCATGCAAGGAGACTTGCATGATTCAAGTCCCTCGAGGCCTATTTCCGTTCTTACCTCACCTCCTTGTTCTGGGTCCAAACGGTGGGGTATTACCTCAAACTTGTGAGTTTGTACGATTTTTCCGATTTCAAAACTCGTAGTTTGTCCAAAAAGAACTCAAGATTTGTTTCTTATGCGTTGGTGCGGAATCGTCGCGTACGAGGCACGATCAGCGATTTTGCGCCGACTTCTCTCGTGTGCACCTCACTCTCACTCTCGCTCTATCCCTCATCCTCACTTGCTCTTGCTGGTGAGGAGGGCAAGCGAGAGTAAAGGCACCAGGCCACGAGCCTCGCCCTCGAGGCCCTCATGGCCTCTCAGCCACTGATCAAGCCACCAGCTCGATCGGCAGATGGTGGCTTGCCGGTGGGTGGCCCGCTGGTCATCTGACCGGCCGCCAGTCACCCAGCCGGCCGGCAGCCAGCACGTGGCTGGCCCCCGGCCAGCCTCTTGCATTAGCAAGGGGTGGTTACGAACCACCCCCTTGCTACTGCAAGGTGGGAGGGCCGAACTGGCCCTCCCGCTACAGGTTGACAGAAGTGTCGAAACCATGTTCATATTTTGACAATGTTTGGTTGACTTCTCGATAGCGCTGTAATTTTATGAAACAGTTTGTTGATGTTCTCAGCCCCCCTCCGGCTTCTCGAACGATTTTCTCAAAGTGACCACTCATGATGAAGTGTCGCACGCGTCACTCGACTTGAGCTTCCGAGATCCCAGATATGTCTCATCGTGTTTCTCGCTATTGTAGATGTGCGCTACAGATGTTCAATTCTTGTCATCCACGTAAGATACTACTAAACACATAATTTCAAACCAACTCAGTTCCTCAAATCTTTTTCTCCACACCTCATCCCTGTGAACCACCCACATTCAGCTCGGTGTACTACTTGGTATCAAAACCCTGCGGCGGTGGAGGGACAGACGACGCATTAGCTACAAGGTGACAACTTTGCACAAGTAAGTAAACATACACTGTTAGGAAGTTCACAAACCTCACGATGACACTTGTGAATGGATCAAGTGCATCCGACGACAAGCAACAGTAACTGGCAAAGGATCTGGTGATGGAGGATCAACAGCATGTGACCAGCGATGCTCTCTAGGTGAACCAGGCAACAGCGGCAACATTTGCGGCGAATGGCACAGCACTGACGACCCCGACGGCCAACCCGGTGTCTGGCCCCTTGGGACACAAAAAATCCTTTGCCTGCGCCGTTGCTTGCCGGATCAACACATGGCATGATGGGAGGTTCCAACATGTAGGCACATTAATGGAGATCTATACTAGAAGGTTTTGGGACTCAAGAGCCTCAACATCCATCTGCTCCAATAACTCAACGCGGCGATGGAGGAGCTACAGCATATGTGCATGCGGGGAGTAGTGTTAATCCAGAGAAATCTTTGACTCTTGAGTGAGCCCCAAATTCAACTGGCATTCTCTAAGTTATTCGTTCTTGCAAACTCCAAAGGACTAATGGTCAGGATATGACTGACGAGTACTTCACCACTACTGGGGTCAATAACAACAAGAAGAAAATTAACATCGCGTCCTTGCTTTTTCATGGCACGGCTGTGAGTTGGTAGTATGATGTAAAGATCATCCAACAGCAACTGGAGAGTGAAAGAGCTCAGCCAACGACTCGTGCGACCGCTCTCACGTCGTCGTCCAATTTAATGTGGTACGATTCTGACTCCACCAGAAAACTGGATGGACTTCACGCGTGTCATACTCGCACCCTTTGGGGAAATAAACATGGAATCTGACACACAGTACATACTTTAACGCCTGAATTGGCAATACAGTATGGCAGAGTACACCCGAAGTTTCTATGAAGTCATCACCATGTATGACCTCGCCCCTAAAAATCAGTTTATACTATAACAACAGACTCAAACGTGATATTTGGCAAGAAATGGCCATGTTTTGCATCCAAGATGACCTTCTACGAACGTTTGTAGCAGCTGATTGTATCAATTGCGCTGACTAGAATGTTCAAATGCAGGAATCCAACCGCGAGCGACCCCAAGGCCACAATTTGTGTCGTTGCAGAGGGGATTCAGAGTGGATGGGAACCTTGTCTCTGATGGATATTGTTGTCTTCAATCAATGCAATCAATAGCTATGCTATTGATTGAGGGGAGCCAGGGCACTTCTTGCCTGACTGCCAAAGTCGGTAGCAAAGGGCCAAAAACAGGAGGAAATCAGAGAGAAAAACCGAGGAGTCGGGGAAAGGCAAAGGGCAAGAGTAGATGGCGGGACTCCTATCCGGTCGGAAAAATCTACGCCCACCAATTGCCCATCTGAGCAGCTCACATCCCTGCAAACTAAGATTCCTCAGATTGCAAATTTTGGTGAGAGGTACAAGGACAAACAACTGACAAGATTGCTACGAATACAACCAAGGGAATGTAAAAGTTACAGAATAATACTGACACTACTTGATGGAGGAGCTTCTGACACCTTTGTAAGCGATCACATGGTTCAACAGTGGGCTTTTCAGACCAAACCAGGAATGTTTTACGGTAGAAAACAGATCCATCAAATCCATGAACCTCACTGACCGCAAATTTGAGATATATAGAACACAACAATATAGAGAAATTTTCCAATGAGTGACCGTAAAATCATCATAGGACAATGTCTCCTGTACTAGAACAATGAGTAGGTAGACAGGTGCAGCGGAGCAGTCTACATTAGCATTCATGGCAGGTAAAGACACCTGTCTTTGATTGGACGACCAACAACGCAACAACGGTTACGGGAAGCTGTTAATGTGAAAGTCGCAGAAGAAGCTACAATACTTTGAAAACACCAACCGGAATTTTTTCTGAAAAAGAAAACAAGTGAGGTGTGGATGTTTCTGGGCTATTGAGCGTTAAATAACCCTACCATCAAGAACCCATATCCTCTTCTGTGAGTAGACGAACTTTTTGACCAACTCCAGGTGCAGCATTTTCACCAAAATGGACATTCACAATGTCTTTGATCAGATCTTCATATCTGGTAAGGACGTAAAGAAGACGGTGTTCCAAACCAGATACAGATAGTTTGATTTCACGGTTATGCTGTTTGGACTCACAAATACCCCTATCACCTTTGTGGTAGCGATGAAAAACATTTTTCACCATACCTCAACACCTTTGACGTTGCATATCTCGATGACATCATGGTGTACAGCCACACCCCGGAGGAGCATAACAGACAAATCCAAAAACTTATTGAGACTCTACAAAGATATAAAATCTATGAAGACCATCAGATTTTGACTTTGGTCATTGTTTGATTGAGCTCTTGGGCCACACCATCTGCAATGGACGGACCATCATCCAAATGAAGAAAGTGGAGGTGGTTGATGATTGGCCAACAATAACCATCTGTTTGGGACGTACATGCTTCTTTGAGTTTCTTCAACTACTTATGCTCTTTTGTAAAGGAATTTGCCCGAGTGTCAATGCCTCTCTTTGACCACACTAGTAAAACCACCGAGTGGATTTTGAAAGATAGAAAACAAGGAGAGTATACGTTTTTAAAGATTCTCTGACCTTGGCACCAGTCCTACACTTGGCGGATCCAACAATGGACTGCGTCATGGTCACCAATGTGTCCGATCTAGAAATTGGAGTTGCCCTTCTCCTAAACAACAATGGTGGAGAACAACCTGTTGCGTATGTGTCACGAAAACTACATGGACTGGAACTTGACTATCTGGTGTACAAAAAAGAGATGTCCACAGTTGTTCACACGTTCAAGATGCGGTGGTGTTACTTGGAATGCCAGTGATGCATCATCGACATCGACTGCCAGGTACTCAAACATCTCAAGACGTAGCTGAATCCGGGCCGTTGACAAACCTAATGAATGGAGTTCCTAAAGTCCAAATTTTCCTATGACATTCAGTACCAGCCTGAAAAAAAAAAAATCCAGTGGAAGCTCTAAGTCAGCAATCAAACTTGATGGCCAGGATTAACATGCTGGTCTTTAAATGGGACCTATACCTGATGAGGCTGTACGCAGAGAGTTACGAGGAGTTTGGCGGGCACGACAAGACCAAGTCTTGGTTTTGCAATCTCTCCTAGCAACGAGGATTCACACGCCAGGTCGTCGTACCACCAAACAAGGAGTTACAATCAATGTTGTTTGAGGAGTACGACAATACAGGTCCATGTGGACACTTTGGTGAGGACAAGAAACTCAAGAAGCTGGCAAGGCATTATTGGTGGGACAGGATGCAGGCCAACATAGAGATGTTATACAAATTATGCGACACATGTCAGCAGTAAAAATCTTGTTGTACGAGACCACTAGGATTTTTCCAGCCACTCCCTTCTCCAATGGAGTCGTGAGTAGACATCAATACGGACTTTGTGAGAGGACTGCCTGTCACTCCCAAGGGACATGAAGCCATCCTTGTTGTGGTGGATCAATTTTCCAAAGTACCTGACTTCATTCCGATGTCGGCCATGGTCACCGCAGGAGGAACAACAAGAAAATTTCTAACCTAGATCATGCGGCTATACGCAGTTCCATATGTTACCATCAGCAATAGAGACAACGGCTTCACTAAACACTTTTGGCAAGAAATAATGACGCGTTATGGAAGTCGGATCCAGTTATCACCAATATATATCATGAGACTGATCAGACAGACCAAGCGAACCAATCAGACGCTTGAAAAGCCTTTCACTTTGTGTGTGCCAGATTGCACTCATTGGGCAGTTAAACTGCCAACGACCAAAATCACATAAAACTCTGCAATTTCCACCACAACATGTAGAATTGCATTCGAGGTGGTTTACAGTAAACTTCCTAACACATCAACAGGACTCCAAAGCCAGAGTAGCATTTTCGCGGTCGACATACACTGACGGGATTTCTCCAGTGTTTTGGAGGAAACACGGCATGCAATTGCAAAGATGCAAGCAACTATGAAGCCATTTGTGGACCAACATCATTGCAATGACGTGTTCAGCATTGGAAACCAAAACCACGTATGCGTCAACTTGACGCACATCAAACTCTGTGGACAAGAACTTCCAAGTTCAAACCCCAATGGTTGGGCCCGTTTGAGGTCAAGCAAGTGTAAGCTCTGGTCGTTGCTCGACTTTGCCTACTAGAAGGAAAACCAGTCCACCAAGCCTTCCACATCGGCAAGCTCAAGCACTTTCGGTGGAGATTCCATCGAGAACTTCCCCAGTGGAGACAGAACTCCTCTGCCTCCTATCCAAGTGGACGTGGATATGGAGTGCCGTAGTGTCTTTCAATTTCGACTAAGAAAATTGTTTTTCTTTGGCCATTCAAGCACCTAAATAATTTCGATCTCATGAAGGAATCTCTCTTAAAGTTCCAAAAACCTAATCTCTCTACACAATTTCATGTAAGCGTGAAGTCTCCGGGGGACTGCGGAACGTGAGACATCCACGTTCAGCACAAATTCCCTCATAGACTACATACGGACGTGGTAAAATGGGAGCTTCCAAGTGATATTTGAAGCAAATTACAAAGGAGGCTATAATGCAAGCTTTGAACATGCCTAAAAATTAAGCATTGCGGTGTAAAATTGCTCTCATTGTGGAAACTTTAAAGATGAGAAAGCTGGAGGCCTAAAGAGAGACCGAGGAATTGAACGGACAGATTGACCAATATCAAACATCCAAGAACACTAAATCTTTGTACAATTCAAGTCCTAGATTCTAATGCTAAAGATTATAGTCGAGTTTAACTGTCACTTATTTGCGTTCTAAAAGGTAGGCAAATAAAAAAGACACTATGAGATGTATTTGAAGACATCCTTGGACATCGATGTCGTGGAAAATGATTGAGTATCTGGAGAAGTGGCGCAATTACAAAGCCATGCATAACAGTTGGGAATCCTACAATAACCTCCAAGATGTTTATCATCTAATCAACGACCATTATGAGCGTCACTGGCATAAATATGCAAACATGCCGGGAAGTCACATCTACAAGGGGGTGAAGTGTAACGTCCCAGACGCACACGAGTCCCTGATCTTTGTGAGTGGTTCATTCAGTCCTTGTATTTATGGCTCGCCGCTTATTTGACCTCAGGAATTTTACGCTGTTCCACCAAGTCCATTTCTGCTATACCCTTGATGTATACAAGTTTTTTTAACTTTGCGAGTGGGAATTTCTGTTCTTACATTTGTGGCCCATTGCGTGTCGACCTCAGGATCTTTATGCCAATCGACTGAGGGATTTTTGGCCACCTTTCCCTATTCCGGCATTTGTTCCAAAAGGTTCTGACAAATTTGGCCACTTCTGAGAATGACCAACATGAGTGTCACGAACCTTCTTTATGTTTCAATGTTGTTCAGATGACTTCTCGATGGTGCTAGATTTCTATACAACTGCACCTCAATATTCTTGAAGCCCCCTGACTTCTTGGCAGAGCTTCTCAGAGTAGCCACTCACAGCGCAACCTCGCACGCATCCCTCAGCTCGAAAACTCACGACCCAACATACGCTTTATTGTGATTGCTGGCATTTTATATATGTGGTTCATTGATTTGACACTTGGCATCGATTTCCACTGCTTTAACATGTATTATCCATTTGTCCTAATTCCTTGAATAAGTTATTTTCCCATAGCTCATCCCTCTAAACTGCCTATGCTTTTCCGGAGGTAACACTTGCGATTAGAGCGCAGCGGTGCTGGAGTGGCAACTGATGCATTAAACACCACGCAACAACCTTGCTCAAGTGCTTATCATATCTCAACCATTCGGAAGATCGCATGCCTTGCAACGATAATGGTGAGCAAAGCGAGCGTACCTGCCAATGAGCAGTAGAAACCCGCGAAGACTCTGGTGATGGAGAATCAGAAACACACAAACAACGATGCTCTCCAGAAGAACCAGGTAGTTGCACCGGATTTTGCGGTGAAAAAAGCGGCAAAGATGACCCTGACAGCCAATCTGGTGATGGACTCCTAGGTGTCACTGAACCCTTTGTCTCTGCCATTGCCCAAAGTTACAACACCTGGCATGATGGGAGGCACCGGCCGACAAGCTTGCATAAATGAAGACTTGTACTTGGAGCTATCATGACTTGATACCTTCAATATCCATATTCTCCAACAACTCAATGAGATGATGGAGGAGATTCAGATTTCCCGTGCGCGTGAAGCAATGCTCACGAAAAGAAAGATTCAACTCTTGAGTGAATCCTTGTTTTGTCTGGCACTTCCTGAGTTGTTTAATCATGCAAACTCAAAGGGACCAATAGTCAAAATGAGACTAACAGTTTTTAAGGTGTACTTCATCATTGCTAGGGTCAACAAAGACAGGAAAAAGATTGACCTCACGACCTTGTTTTATGTGGCACAGCTTTAAGTTGGTGGTCTGATCTAAAGACCATCCAATAGCGAGAAACCTACGGAGCTGGATCAACGGCCTGTAAGGCTGCACACCGAATCCGGTTCGCGAATCTCAGGCTGGATCTGGATTCGTGAGTTTGAATCCAGCTGTGGATTCGGATTCGCGGATCCGAATCCGGGATTCGCAAATCCTGTACGATTCACGAATCCTAGCAAATCCACTCCTATATTGTCCCACAACAGCTGTTGCTATTGCCGGACATGAAGCAGATTTTACTTGTACAAAGGCACAGGTTTATGGATGGATTGCAGTGTTCATGTACTCGTTCAAAGTGGCTCCAATCTCTGGAAGTGGCCGCCGTGGTACATCATTGGTGCTCCACATGTCAGCTCCAATGCAAAAAAATCAGCCTCGTGTTTCCTCAAGCACTCCCTCCCCCCCC
>SZWC01018088.1:21436-37335 GCA_023375785.1 Penium margaritaceum | reverse complement strand
GGGTGTAGTGAATATGGAGGATCCAACCAAGGTGGAGGTGCAAGAAGCACTACCACCACCACCACAGGATGAGCAATTTCAGTGCGCACGCATGACGGCCGCAACTCGGGCATCGTCAGGTGGTGCAGGGAACTTGGGAGCAGTGTGGCCAGTTGCGCCACAATTCTAGCACATGAGAGTGTTTGAGGAGGAGGAAGAGGGAGTGGAGCTATCAGATTTGCAGCCTCTACTTTGCCCCCTGTCTACCTCCTCCTGAGGCACCACTCTTCCCTTTGTTATTGCCATGATCTCCACCCATCCATCCCCTTGAGACAAGAGAGAAGTAGTGATTGTAGTGGAAATGGAAAGGAAGGATGCAGATGTGGAGGCGGATGAGGAAGGGAGTGCAGTTTTTGCCGCTATAATGGCTGCGCGATGGATGCGCTTGGTTTACAACGAGTTCTACCAGTTTGTGAGACATTGTGAGGTGAACTTCCACAAGGTGCTAATGCCTGGAGGTGCATCCGCAGGAATAGAGACAGCCATCAAGCACTCAAGCTCGGAGGCTTTCACCACCTGGAAGATGTTGGACTGCATTTAGATGAGGGTGTTGACAATGGAGATAGCACTAGGAAGCTATACGAGTGCTTCCTTATCCAGGTCACAGAGCAAGCGCAAACTTTGGGCCCAACAGGTATCGGCTATCTCATTAAATCACATAGAAAGCATGTTGAACTGAACATTGAGGACAGTGTATGCAGCATGTGCACTCAGCTATAGCAGCAATGGACACAAGTGCAACTTGTAGGATAGAGAGAAAGTCAAACAATATCGATGCCGCCGACTGTGCTGCAAATGCAACTGGTGAAGGAGCACTACGTGGAGCAGGAGCACTAGGGATGGTTGAAGCTTATACTAGTGCTAATCCACAAGGGACTACACGTTGATGCTACTGGCAAATTGTATGGGCAACAAGTGGGCTTACTGGAGATTGGAGAGGCTGAGGATCCTGTGGCGGCCCCGTGGCTGGTCCATTGTCCTATGCCGCCGGTGAGTCTTTGGAGGAAGACTGGCTGTAGGCCGCGTACTGAGCGACGTCTTCCCGCTTGTGGTGATGCGTAGGGTGGTATTCCTCTCTGGGATGGTATCCAGGGCTACTTTGGGAGGGGCAACAAACACATGACCACACCTCATGCTCTCCCCTCTCCTTGTAGTATGCTAGCTTGTTGATGCGGTTACACTAACACCCGACCGTGGGAGATTTTGGGATAGGTTTGAAATCCAATAAGGATGCTAGTGTGTTGAGTTTTTACCTACCTTGCAATACAGCTAATCAATAGGGAGGTTATAGATGTACGGTGTAGTGCTACTACTGCTACTGCTGCTGTTAGTGGCAAGAAGGCTAGGACGGTGAGAGCTGGATTAATGAGGTGTATTTGTACGCGCCGTTGGCAGGGGATAGCAAAAATTGAAGATACTCTTTAGTCTATGGATTTCACGGCTGATGCGGGTGTGTGCAGCAGCCGCAAAGCTACGGCCGTGGCTGTAGCCATGGCTGATGAGGGCATGAGCAACAGGGGTAGAAAGTGCGGCAGTGGCCGTTACCACGGCTGAATCAGGTGCGAGCTGCAGCGGTAGAAGTTGTTGCAATGGCTGTAACCACAACTGATGCAGACGCGAGCGGCAGTTGTAGAAGCTGCTATAGTGGTTGTAACCACGGCTGATGCGGGCACGAGCAGCAACGATAGAAGCCGGTACAATGGCCGTAACCACGGGTAATGTGGGCCCGCGCAGTAGCAGTAGAAGCTGCTGCGATTGCTTCCGTCGCCGATGTTGAGATGAGGACAACATCCTGCATTGTCCAGCGCAGCGCCAGTGAATGGTGACAAGGAGAGAAGACATCTCCTGGGGTGCTATCGTGGGACTTGAGTACCGAAGTGGTCACGTGAGTGAGAGGTGCTTGAACGGATTGGTGATAACACTATCTACACGCCCGCCACATGGAGGTGACTTGATAATGCTGTCTGAGGATTGCAAGAGCAGAAGGATCTGTCGTCCTAGCTCTGATACCAATATGAAGCGTAGATTGCTAGTCCAATCAAGCAGTGTGGCACAGAGTGACACCATGGATCAGGGCAAGCTCGCTTTGCATGGAAAGTAACAAGTGAACAAGTAACGGGGGAGTGTAGTGTTTTGTGCCAGTTGGCCAGGCCACCCATGCGAGGCTCTCAACGTGGAGCCCAGACGCCACCCAGGGATTGAACCGAATCTTGGAGGAAACGAGCTCCAGGTGATTTCGCACATGCCAATATCAACCGGACGCATGGTCTTGTGCGATTAGCAACCTGGTAACACTAAACCAATGCATGCATGAGAAAAGAGGCCCAAACCACATCGACCATGAGCGTATGTGGATGCATGCATTCCTGTGAATGTGTTCCCCACTCTAACAAGTAAAAGCACAAGGAACATGAGCTTGCATCAGTACAGGCCAACTCTCCATAAATATGACGTTGGTGCTGTGGCCACCACTTGAGTACTTGATTGTGGAGCCACTACATGCAAGCTCGAAGATGCGTCACAGTGTTGCACCGGAGATCTTGAGTCTAGATTAATCACCTGGAGTGATCATGTGTATGTGAGAAGAGTCAAGAGGTCACTTGCGTGTGTCACACCCATATCCAACGCATATGTCTCAATGTGATTTTGTCATTGTGTATATGTGGTTGACTGATTCGGCACTTGTAACCAGAGTACAATCAATGCTTAATACAAATGATCCATCGGTCCCAATTTCTCAAATCGTTTACTTTCTCGCACCTCATCCCTGTGAACCACCTTCATTCCACTCGGCGTAGCAATTTCAGCCACTTGCTTGACCTCTAGTGCTCCATTATCAAAGCTTTTGACTCTTTTGACCACTTTCTAGAAGGTTTAACAGAATAATCACAAACTGTATTAATGTTTTAATACTATTCGATCGATTTCTTGATGACGCTAGACTTTTATGTAAAGGATAATTTTTCAAGATAATTGTGTTTGCTGCTCTGGCCTCATACAAGGTGATGTGCCGCTGGAAGTGCACCAAATTTCAAGGCTATCTGCTTCCTGATCCATTGGAAGCTCAAACCTGATCAGGTTGATAGTCATTTTGACACACGGGTGATTCTGGCCGTCCACGTTTTCTAAATTTTGCAACTGTTTTCTTATGGTTCATTCGTGGAGACTGAACTGAGACTTTGAACATGAAGGTTCTGTTTATTTATTAGCTGTAGATGGTTTTGGTTGCAGAAAAACATCGCCCCTCGAAAGCGCACCGTTAGAGCAGCCTATGAGGTGAGAACGTTACATCAGGTAGGAGCTTGGCACTGATGCCATTTACCGACGGAGCACTTATGTGGTCATCGTGGACCATCGCATTTATGTTAGCTAGTTATTTCAAGCAGGTACTTGCCATGCCCAGATATCCAGATCATCACCGCATACAGTGGTGGCTGGTCAAGTCATCGCTTTGGAAAAGTTTGCCCTTATAAAAAATTTCCTTGATATTTTCAAAACCCCATGACTTTCCTGCGGATTTTCTGGAAGCGATCACTTACGGCGCAAGTTGCCACTCATCAGTCAGCTCGGGTGTCCAAGATCCCACATATGCCTCATTGATTTTCTCGTTATTGTATGTTCGCGATCGAGACGTCCAACACTCTTAAAGTATATGTAGTGCTGAAGACAAACTATCAAAGTGTCCCAATTCCTTTAATTCTCTTCTGCTCTCAAATTCATCCTTCTGAATCATCCATGATCCACTCGGTGTAACAGGGATTGTGTAGAATTGATTTTTTACGTACCAGACATACACGAGTCCCTAATCTTTCCAAGTGGGCATTTCTGTCATTGCACAAATAGCCCACCGCGGGTCGAGACCTCGATTCACTCCAACTGTCGGGGGCCACTCGACCAACTGCCCTCACCCCCCGGCAATCCTTCTCATACATTCTGAAAACTTCAATCACTTTCGAGGATAATCAACAGAAGCATCATGACCTTTCGGTCGACTTCTTGACACATCGAGAAATCTTGTGCTTTATACAGATGCATCCCGCATCTTCGTTGACGATCTTTGAAGCCCCCCAATCCCTCGGTGGAGCTTGGCAATCCAACCACTCATGACGAGACTCCACACACGTCGCATGACTATGGACTTGACTACGTCTCATTTGTAACACGACACTTATGTATACGTGTTTGTTTGCTTATACACTTTTCATCAAAGTACACTTCCTGTTTTTTATGAATTGCTCAAGTGTCCCAAATTTTAAAACCTCGCAACTTCTACCTATTCACCATCGACGCTCCGTTTGGCATGCCACTTGGTATCAGAGCGCAGCGGTGCTCGAGAGGCGTTCGACTACTTTACTCATCTGGAGGACTACATTGCACAAGTCGTCAGCGTATCGTGCATGTCAAGACTTTGCAGACTTCGCGACCACAACATGAAGCGATCCAGCGCATCTGACAATCAGCAGCGGGTCTTCGGCGATGCGCCAGCGATGGAGGAACAAAACGTGTCTATGGACGCAAACCCTGAAATGCCAGAGAACGCTGGCGTGGTAGACTATGTGGCAGTTAGGTCAATCCTGACTGCTCTGACGACCAACCCAGTCACGGATCCAACGGTGGTAAACCAACCACCCCCACTGAGAGACAAGCTACGAACACAATGGGACCAAGGACACTTCATTTGGTGGAGTGTAGGAGGCGCTAGCACAAAACCCTAGGGTCGCAGGTCAAAAAGAGTCCAAATATGGAATTCACAAGGATCCCCCTACAAGTGGGTGAGTTACGCAAGTCGCGGCTCACCTGTTGGCGTGCGAGCAAAGCTCGCTGGCACACGATGGGGATTGAGGGAAAATCAGTCCAGAAGTCACATAAAGAGGTGGCGAGTGCCACGATGACCTAGGTTTAGCTAAAACTATGCCAGAAGTAAGCAAACCTTGTTGTATCTAATGGTATGATCAAGGCAGGGTCTAATCTAGGTCTCAACCTATGGAGAGTACAGTGTGTCAGAGAGGAATCAAGGACTCATGTGGGCGACTTAGAGCAGGCATGGGTCGGTGGAGGGCGGAGTGGCGCGTCCAGCTGTAGAGAGTGTCTGGCACATGTCTCCGTGATCAGCAAGGATCACCACCAACCGCCGAGTCCGCATGCATTGCACACCCAAGGACATCCACGAGAAAATACATACATAAAGGGTTAACACGCCCCCTTGGCCAAGGGTGTCACGTGCATGCAGCCAAGAAGATGAAGCTGAAAGGTGATGGCAGATGACGAAAGAGATTTAGTGAGAAAGTCTGCCAGTTGTTCACTCTCAGGTGCCGCACACACTTGCACAATGTTGGCTTCCACAGCCTCGCAAAAAAAATGATGTCCTATGCCTATGTGCTTGGTGCATGGATGCAGCACACCATCATTTGCGGTGATGCGATGTGCAGCTGAACTGCCACTGTACAATGGCACAGATCCAACAGTCATGCCTAGTTCTATTAACAACCGTCGTAACCATGTGCAGCCTTCTCCAAAGATGTGTGTTTTGCCTCAGCCACGCTACAAGCCACACATTATTTTTTTGCACTCCGCCATGACACAAACGTTCCATAGAGATGAAAGACATACCCTCCTCAACTGTGTGCATTTCTGTCCCGTGCATAGTCACTGTCACAATACCCATCGACCAAGGGACCAGTGCCAGGGGAGAATACAAGACTCATCAATGCCATGTCAAGAACATAGCGCAAAAGCTTGAGCATAGCCTTTTGATGCATGCTGCGTGGCTGCTGGCTGAACTAGGCCAATGTGTTCGCTACACCAAAAGATGTCTGACGAGTGGTAGAGGAGAGGTAGGTGAGACTGCCCGTAACCTGCCTGTAAAGTGTGGGATCCGTGTCAGGTCCGTAATCAGAAGTGTGTATATGTGTGTGTGTGTGTGTGTGTGTGTGTGTGTGAAGAATACGTGCGTACACTTCCAGGCTCATTGGTAACTTCTGTGGGGGAAGGTGTTGTGCAAACGTCCTTTGAGATGGGCTATGAAACGACCCTGGTGTAATGTTAGTGTGCGTGCAGCTCTGTCACGGGTGATGGTCATGCCCAGAAAATTGTGTGCTTCTCCAAGATCATTCATGTGGTAATGCGTGGTGAGCAGTGCCTTTGTTTTCTGGACCAGAGAGAGAGGGAGGGTGACAGAATCAACAGGTCATCAACATACACCAGGAGAGGAAACAAAACTCCATTATCCCAAGGGATGAACAAAGAAGGGTCAGAAAGACTTTGCAGAAAACACCCAAGTTCCAGTGTACAACATATTTCCTTGTTCCAGCATCACAAAACTTGTTTCAATCCATACAATGCCTTCAAGAGGAGCCACACTCTGTCTGTGCAATCTGGTTCCACGAAGATTTCCGCATCTAGTGGACCATTTAAAAACACATTCTTGACATCCATTTGATGGATCTCCCAGTCCTCGTGTACTGCAACTCCTAGCAAGGTACGACCAGTTGTGTATTTGCCCACTAGGGCGTACGTGTCTGTGAAGTCTTGACCTGGAATCTGGTGGAAACCTTTGGCCACGAGTCGGGCCTTGTATTTCTCAAGAAGGCCCTGTAAACTATGTTTGACTTTAAAGACCCATTTCACATCAATGTGTACTTGCCTTACAACATGGAGGTAGTGGGACCAGTTCGTAGACTTCGTGCTCAAGGAGGGCATTAAACTCCGCCATCATAGCCTTTTCCCACTCTGCCGCATCTGGGCGCCCCCTTGCCTCCTCAACTATGAGGGGCTCAGAAGGGATCACAGGGTTTGTGAGGCCCACAGTATGGTAAAACTGCCTATAGTTGACCTCAGGCACGTTTCGTTGTGAGAGACGAACAAGGACAGGCTGAACATGGACACTTTGCGCAGGGGTTAGACCAAGAGGGGTGCTTGGGGAGTCCGCACTAGTACTTGCAAGATCAGTTGGTGTGAGGAGGTCGGCAAGAACAGGCGTTGACGGGTCTGTGGTCTTGTCTTGACCAGGGGGTTTCGAGGTGTTTGGCCTCATAACGGGGATAAAGACAGGGACACTGATGTACTCAGGATACCTTTTAGGAACAGTCAGCACGGGCGAGTACTTGAGGCCTTTGAATTCCCGATATGGCATGTGTTCCAAGGAGGCATCTCTGCTCTTGACAAACATGTGTTGTGTGGGATCCCAAAACCTCCATGCCTTGCAAGCATGTGACACACCAACAAAGACGCACCACCTGCCTCTTGGGCTCAACTTGTGGTCCTGTTGTGGATGAGGAAACCACACACATGCCATTTTCCTCCACACGCGTGCTGGATGCATATCTGCTTATTGTTTAAACCACTTTTCCTATGGAGTAACGGTCTTCGGGAGAGGACCTTGAGACAGCCGGTTCCAAACCCAGGAGATATACTTGACCGCATCCTCCCAGAACCCAAAGGACAAACCGGACTCGGTGAGTAGGGTGCGTAGTGCATCACCCAAGGTTCTATGCCATCTTTTGGCAACCCCATTTTTCTGGGGAGTATAGGATGCAGTGGTTTGGTGGAGAATCCCTCAGCTCTTTAAATCAGTCGTGAGCAACCCAAGAAATTCTCCACCCCTGTCGGTGCGCAGAATGCGTAGCTGGTAACCTGTCTTGTTGTACATCTGCTTTGGTTTGAGCAAGAAGGCCCAACGAACGCGACTGTAGTCATCTGTGAGAGTCAACACGTACAGCGATGTGTTTTGGGTAGAGGGGACTAGCGTGGAACTGTGAGGTCAGCATCCACCAGTTCTAGGAGTATCTCGTTGATGCGATGGGACATAGGAAAACTCTGTCTATGAGCCTTCCCTTCCTGACTATCAAGGCAGGCGGAAGCCTTAAAGCCGTGCAGGCAGTCAGTAGGGCCTAGTCCGTGTGCAGGCTGGTGTTTCAGTAGGTCGGTGACCAGTTCCGTGTTGATGTGTGCCAGACTTCTGTGAATGACATCTGTGTGTTTTGAGTCTATATTGGTCATGATGTGTGTCTGTGCATGATTGGATAGCAATGCAGGGAACAAGGTAAGACGATACAAAATGTCAGTATGCAATGGTCCAACAGCTAGGAGCACCCTACGCACATCAAAAGGCATGCATCTTTGAGCTTGTGTCAGTGTTGACATGCCCGACTGACGATCCAATTGCCCCCCAGACAATAGGTTCACCTTACGTTGAGGGACGTACAGGACTCCTGTCATCTATGGAAGACCCCATGGCCCTTGCAATGCAACAGTCCCAATTCCCTCAATCCTGAACACTTCCCCTGAACCATTTCGTACACCTTCTACCTCATGTGTTGCATACAGGGACACAAACAGTTGAAGATGCGGTGACATGTGGTGTGATGCTACAGAGTCAAACAACCACTCGTGCATGGGCATGGTATGCAACGTGGTAACATGCGTGTACCCAAGGATTGGACCTGGCTGAGAGATTGCTGTAGTCTCCGGAGGGAGCACCTCCAAGGTCTCCCCCTGTGCATCACTAGTGTGCATTGTCGTCACGTCGTCGTACACCTGTTAGGCCCACTCCGGCACTAGCGCTGGGGCTGATGCACATGGGAGCATGTAGTACACTGGAGAACCGTAGTACCCGAGCGGTGCTGGCGGCTGCTGCATGGACTGTTGCTAAGGAAACAGACCAAAGGTGGCTGCTGCTACAGGGTGATAGGGGTGCAGTCGAGGTGGCCCGTATCCACCCAGAGGCTATGAGATTGGTGCTGAGAACTGATGAGGTGACTGCTGTTGTTGTTGTGTCTGTCGCTGCTGCTGTTGTTGTTGCTGCAATTAACGTTGCTGCTGGTGCTGCTGCCTCTCCATCATCTATCACTAAAGGGAAGGACACTTGTGCTAGAAGTGTCCGGTCTGGTTGCAGAAGCTGTATCTCAGGTTCCCACAGCCGTCTCTGTGACCACGTCCGGTACCACCAGATGAGTCCCTCCTTCCACCATTGGTGCCACCGAGCGGGGTGAATGTCACTTGGGTGGAAGCAGCTGCTGTGGCAGGGGAGCTCTGGAGTGCGTATGCTGTCGGTGTCCCGGCTTTCATATCATGTGTCTCATCCATTAGGATGTCTTCATAGTTGCGTAGCTCGTCTGGCAGACACAGAGGAGTGGACAGATACCAAGTCAATGAGCTCAATTTTTGCGATTGGGTGACGGCGGTAAATGTCATGTAAAAATTCTTTGTACCGCTGACTGAGGTTGAGCAAGACTATGTCAAGCCATTCAAGGATGGAGCAGGAACTCCCTAAGCCTATGAGGCACCGGTGTATGTCCATGGCCTTGTCCCAGTACTCAGCAATTAGTGCACCAGGCTTCGAGTAGAGATTGTGAAGGCGCTCTCTGAGGATCACGACCTGTGTCATGCCCTGCTCCTTGAGACGCATGGCAAGGTGACGCAAAGTGTCGTAGGGACGTGGAGCACCACTGTGTGGATTAGCGGGATCTTCACCCTTGCTGCCAAAGCAAAAGTAGCGTAAAACATAAGCTTGCAAATCTGGCAAGGCGCGGGTCAGGACGTTGAATGCACGCAGCAGTATAAGGCCACTTGCTGTGTTGGGAGGAGGGTTGAGATAGTAGTCCTCCAGCCTGTGTTCAGCTGCCCAGACCAAGAAGATGTCCCTCGAGGATAGGAAGCCCCGCGTCCCTAGTTGGGGAGAGGCGAGCTCCTTTTGGCCCAGCCCCAGCTGTGCCATTATGGCGGCAGTAAGGGTGACAGCAGGGAGGTTACTAGTGCTGCTGGGATGTCCGGCACCGCCGGCCACTCCCCGCACCACCGGACCTTCCGGTACCGCCGGTACCGCCGGCACTTCTGGCAGTACCAGCCTCACCGTCTACTGCACTCATGATGTTGACAGAGTGATTCTTGGCGTCTAGCTAGCTACGGACAGGGTCCAGGCAGGCCAAGGAAATTTCAGCAGCAATTCAACGGGCCCACTTTGGGCCCAGTTTTCTGCCGAGAGCTTGCAGCTATATGGGAAAGGCACCTCAAGTGTCCGGAGACCCTGCAAGACAAGTCCCACCACCCCAGACCCACTGCCCACCCTTGAAGTCGCATTTGGGCACCCTGGGGTGATGCAAAGAGGAGCGTGGACACTCCTTTCTGCACCCCTACTCCTTTACAGGCCCTCGCAACATGCGTGAGGCCTGCCTTGAGATCTCAGGGCTCCTTAGAGAGGGATCAACGCCTTGCTGCGGCCTGTGCGACCTCCTCTGTCCCGTCAACCCTCACTGACCTGGCACGGGCTAAGCGGCCCCCCCCTTTGTCAGCTCCTACGGTCTGATGCCATGAGAAACGAGCTACGAACTCAATGGGATCAACGGCACTTCATTTGGTGGAGTATACGAGGTGCTAGTACAAAACCCTAGGGTCATAGGTAAAAAAAGTGTACAAGTATGGCAATCACAAGGGTTCCCCCTACAAGCGGGTGAGTTACACTAGTCGCGGCTCACCCATCGGCCAGCGTGCAAAGCTCGCCGGCACTCAACGGGAATCGAGGGAAAATCAGCCCAGAAGTCGCATAAAGAGGTGGCGAGTGCCACGATGACCTAGGCTTAGCTAAAACTATGCCAGAAGTAAGCACACCTAGTTTTGTCCTGTAGTATGATCAAAGCAGGGTCTAATCTAGGTCTCGTCCAATGGAGAGTACAATGTGTCAGAGCAGAATCAAGGACTCATGTGGGCCAACTTAGAGCAGGCATGGGTCGACGGTCTGTAGAGGGCATGAGACAGCGAAGTGACAAGCCCAGCTGCAGAGAGTGGCTGGCGCTTGTCTACATCATCAACGTGGATCACCACCGACCGCCGAGTCTGCATGCACTACACACCCAAGGACATCCACAAGAAAATGTATACATAAAGGATAATCACCAATCAATGGCCTCAATGTATGCAACGGAAACGACAAGTGACACTGGACAATAGGCGTGGATCAACGAGGAAGTGGTGAACGGTATCTCTGTACTTGAGGGGATCAACAGCCATCTGCTCCAACAACTCAACGTCGCGATGGAGGCTCTTTGCAATGCAAGCACACAAGAAGCAGTGCTTGTCAAGAGAGACACCCAAATCTCGAATGAACCCAATATTCGTCCGGCCCCTCCCGAAACCATCTGATCCTACAAATTCAAAAGGACCGATGGTTTGGATGTGGCAACGAGCTTGGAGGTATACTTCATCGCTGCTAGTGTCAACGACAATTGAAAGAAGAATGACCTCGTGGTCACACTTCTGCGTGGTATGTCATCAAGTTGGTCATCTAACCTATAGGCCATCCAACGGCAGCAGGAGATTGGATGGGCCTCATCGACGGCCAACGATGCCCGTCTCGCATCGTCAACCACATGAATTCTACCCTTGGAGCAGATCAACCCACAATGGCAAGACGTGCTTACAACACCAACTGACTGGTGCAGATTCTTGCCTGTGATGCTTACACGTTTTGGACGGCTAAACGAGAAGTCTGACGCTCGGTACAAATGCCAACGTCTCTGTCAGCAGTCCAACGTGGCAGAGTACACGCAGGTGTCTCACAAGATCATCACTAGAGCAGACATCGCCCTCGACAAACTCTGCTTTTACTACAACGGCCTCAAAAAAGACATCCAGTGTGCACTCACCATCTTTGGCATCCAAAATTATTTACCACAGATGATTGTATCAACAACACCGGCTGCAACGCTCGAATCCAGGAGTTAAACGGCTTGCGACCTCCCAACCACAATAATCGTGGGTTCAGGAAAACTCTTTCGGGGGACTCATTGACTCCGATGGAAGTGGACACCGTCAACCAGGGAGACACACGCACGTCCTACAACTACAAAAAAGTCAGCCATATCGCTCGAAATAGCGAAGCAATCAGCAAGCCAAAAAGGGGGAAAGTCGTAGAAAAACAAGTTGCCAAACGGCAAGGGGGGGGGAGTAAAGGCGCGACTTTTGTCCGAGAGGAGGGATCTGCACAAAACGATCGCCCAACTGAACGGCTCACAACGTCGCAGAGGGTTTTTTACATCACAATGTTTGACAAGGGATACGAAGATGACCAACTGATGATACCATTAAAAGTGCAACCGCAAGGTTGGAAAAGTCGCAGAACGGTATCGACACTATTGGATGGAGGGGCCTCTCACAGTTTTGTAAGCAATGGCTTGGTTCAAAAGCTGGGTTTGCGGGCCGAACCAGTGGTATTTGAAGGAAAAACCGTTGACAAGAGGTTACAGATAAAGGAGACTCCGAGAACCACTATGACTACAAGTGGGAGACTTGCATGATGTAAAGGTCTGGAGATCATGTCCAATGAGTGATCACAAAATCATTCTTGGACGCAATTTTCCACACTATCACAATCTGCATATTGACTGGAACAGTGGTGACATCTACGCGGAAATCAACAACATGAAGCAACAACTTTTGTGTTTGGGGCCAAAGATGAAAGCAGAAGCAGCAAAGGTAGAAGTAGTAGAGGAAGCCATAGTGGCCAAGAAACTACAACCTGTGTAGCCGATTTTTCTCAACATGGCCAAGCATTGCATCCGACAAGGGGCTCGTGCATGGCTCGTACATCTCAAGCCAATGAAGGAAGCGCAAGTGGTAGCTTCTGACTCATCGACCTCATCAGCCTCATCAACCTCATCAGCCACATTGGCATCAACAAAGTTCACGATGGTTCCCGAGGAATTCACACCTCTCATCCGAGAGTTTGTGGATTTCTTCCCCGACAAACACCCAAAAACGTTACCACCTCAATGTGAATTTGACCATCGCATCGAACTAAAACCGGACAGTCGAGTCACAGTTTGAGGAGCATATCGTATGAGCAACCATGAGCTGACCGAGTTCAAAAAGCAACTCGACGTGATGCTCGGTCAAGGGTTCATCTGTTCATCCACATCACCATACGCCGCACCAATACCTTTTGTGAAAAAGAAAACTGGCAAAATGTGAATGTGCGTGGACTACCGGGCACTGAACGCCACTACCATCAAGAACCTCTTTCCCATGTCGACAAACTTTTGACCAATTCCAAGGAGCTCAACCTTTCACCAAAATTGACCTGCGCAGCGGTTATTGCCAGATCCGTGTGGCAAACACCGACATTGAGAAAAACGGCGTTCTGAACCCGCTACGTGCATCTTGAGTTCACGGTCATGTTGTAAACTCACAAATTCCCCGAGGACGTTCATGCCGGCGATGAACAACATTTTTTTCCAGTGCATCAATGATTTTATTGTGGTATATCTCGGTGACATTCTAGTGTACAGCCGCACCCCTGAGGATAATGGACATCTCTAGAAAGTTCTCAAAGTTTTACAAAGAGAGAAGTTTTCAAAAAACTCTTGAACTGCGACTTCGGCCATCCTTTGATCCAGTTTTTGGGTCACAACATCAACGGTGGATGGATCACCATAGATTCGGAAAAAAAGTGGCAATAGTCATTGATTGGCCAAAACTGACCAATATCTGAGACATCCAAGTTTTCCTCAGCTTTTGCAATTGCTGCTAGCCTTTTGTACGGGATTGGACCGAGGTGTCAGCGCCTCTCTCTGATCTCACTTGAAAAGAAAACAAGTGGCAGTGGAGAGAGTTTGAATAAGGAGTGTTCACCACTTTGCGAAAGGCTCTGACCTCGTCGCCAGTCCTAAAATCAGCTGATCGATTACGTTATGGCTACAAAATCCTCTGATCTAGCCATCGTTGCATTTCTCCTACAAGATCACGGCAGGGGAGAGCAATTTTTTTTGTATATGTTGCAGAAGTTACGTAGGAAGGAGATGCTGGCAGCTGTACATGCATTTAAGAGTTGGCGGTGATATCTTGAATGCGGCCAATGTGTTGTAGGAGATGCTGGCAGTTGTACATGCATATGAGAGTTGGCGGTGCTATCTTGAATGCAGCCAATGTGTTGTACATGAGAAGGAGATGCTGGCAGTTGTACATGCATTTAAGAGAAGGAGATGCCGGCAGTTGTACATGCATTTAAGAGTTGGCGGTGCTATCTTGAATGCGGCCAATGTGTTGTACTCACCGACCATCACGCACCATCATGCAAAACATTTGAAGACGCAGCCAAACCTCAGTTGACATCCAACCTCATGGATAGAGTTTTTCAAATCCAGGTTCAACTACGATATTGAGTACCAGCCGGTAAAACCAACCCTGCACATGCGCTCAGCCACTGGCCAGGCTTGATCGCTGAGGCAGCGCCACTTAAATTTCAGTGAGATCTGTCCCTCAAGAATTTATTTACACGTGGCTACGACAAGCATGGCGGATGCGACAAGTCCAAGTTCTGTTGTGATGCACCCTATTGACGAAGACAATTCACTTGCCAGGTGGTCGTACCTCCAAACGACGATCTCCGCCACATGCTGCTCCAAGAGTGCCACGACACTAGTCTAGGTGGACACTTCGGAGAAGACAACATGCTGAAGAAGCTAGCGAATCACTACTGGTAGGACAAGATGCAAAGTGACGTGGCCAACTCCTGCAAATCCTATGACACCTGACAACAACAAAAGTCCAGTCGCATACGACCACCCAAACTTCTACAGCCACTCCCTATTCCGACGAAACCATGGACCAACATCTGCATGGACTTCGTCACTTGATTACTGGTCACACCCGAGGGATATGATGCAATCTTTGTGGATGTAGACAGGTTTTCTAAAATGTCTCACTTTATTCCGACAATGACCATCGTTACCCTCGAAGGAACATCACGGTTGTTTCTAAACAACATCATACAGCTACATGGTGTGCCAAGAACCATCACAAGTAATAGAGATTATCGATTCACCAGCGGTTTCTGGTGTGAACTGATGACTCGATACGGTAGTCGGATCAAACTTTCAACGGCGTCCTACCCTCAAACCAATGGCACACCAATCAGACACTCAAACAACTCCTCTGAACATTATGCAAGCAACACGGAACGGATTGGGGAGCCAAATTGCAGACCGCCAAACTTGCAAATAATTCAGGAACGTCTACAGGAACAAGAAAAATATTGTTCGATGTAGTGTACACTAAACTTCCTGCCACACTAGCTTGACTTCATAACCAGAGCAACATTCTTGCAGTTGACATCCAACGCTAGAATTTCTCCACCATGTGGGATGAAACACGTCAAACGCTCGCTAAGACGCAAGCGGTGATGGACCGAGTAGCTGACCGAACTCGCAACGACAATTTGTTTACCGTTGGCCACAAAGTTCTCCTCAGCTTAGCAAATATCAAACTCCGCGGAGCCGACTATCTGTGTTGTACATGAGAAGGAGATGCTGGCAGTTGTACATGCATTTAAGAGAAGGAGATGCCGGCAGTTGTACATGCATTTAAGAGTTGGCGGTGCTATCTTGAATGCGGCCAATGTGTTGTACTCACCGACCATCACGCACCATCATGCAAAACATTTGAAGACGCAGCCAAACCTCAGTTGACATCCAACCTCATGGATAGAGTTTTTCAAATCCAGGTTCAACTACGATATTGAGTACCAGCCGGTAAAACCAACCCTGTCATTGCCCATATTCTCTCGGTGGTCGAGACCCGGGCACTCGGAGAGCTATTCCGGTGCCTCGAGGAGACCACCTTTGTGGTTTACGTGCTGTATATAGTGTGCTCTCCCCGCTGACTCGTTTTGGCTTAGTGGGGGAGACGGGACCCGGTGCGGCTAGCTGCCGGCGTCCTTATACAAGCTCTCTAGGGGCTCATCTGTTATCTTTCCTTGTTCTTTCATATTATGCGTCCCAGACTTTGCCAAATTCTTGTCGTTTTTCATTGCACTCACACACAAAGAGCTCATATTTGTGTTTGCGTGGACCTGGATACCCTAATCAATT
>SZWC01018088.1:5642-21249 GCA_023375785.1 Penium margaritaceum | reverse complement strand
AGCAAGAGGAGCAGCAACCGCTGTAGCAATGGCGGCAGTAGCAGCAGCGTGCTACAGCGGCGGCAGCACCATCGATGGCAATAGCAGTAATGCACAGCATCAGCAATAGTGGCGGTACAAGCAACGCTTGTAGCTGTAGCATCAGCAGCAATATTAGTAAGAAGCAGTAGGAGCAGCAAGTAATAGCGGCGGCAACAACAAGCAGTATCGGCGGCAGTAGAGTAACAGCAGTAGAAGCAGCACGAGAAGTAGCAATAGTAGTAGCAACCGGAGCAGCAACACCCACCGCCACATGTGCTACTGCCAAAGGGCCTCGCAGCCCACCTTTGAGGTTCCCCATCGGAGGGGCCCCCTTGAGGTCCCATGGAGGGACACCCTTGGAAGGCAGTTTTTGGCCCCGTCAAGCCTCCCCTCTTGAGGGACCCCTCACAGGGGCCTCGTGAGCCCCCTCTGCCCCGTCGGTCCCGTCGGCCGACCAACGGAGGGGGCCGACGGTAAGAGAGAGACGGACCCCCTCCCCTGTCCATTCGCTCCTCCCACCCACCCCATTCGCTCGCATGAGCGAGGGAGCAAGCGTGCATGGGAGGGGAGGACAGCCGGACACCTCCCCCACTCTCACTTTGTTTTCTCAATTGCCCCAAATTAGGGACAATCGAGAATAGGGGGGACAAGAAGAAAAAAAAAGAGGCAAAAACAGAGGAGGGAGTGAGGGTGAGAAGAGAGAGAGAGATAGAGAGAGAGAGAGAGAGAGAGAGAGAGAGAGAGAGAGAGAGAATCTATAAAGACCTGACACCGTAGCATTACCCGTAGTGGGAGCAGCCACAGTAACAATAGCAGCTTTCGCAGCAAGAGCGGTGGAATGGCGAAGACTACATTATGCAGAGCAGTTGCAACAGCGCTTTTAGTCTCCTCTTCCTAGACAACAGCGGACTTTCGTCGGTGATGATGTCCATGAAGTCGGTCCACGACTTCATGGACGTCGTCAGCGACCCACCGACAGCGATGACGTGCCGTCGGCGTTGGATGGATCGAGCGAACCATGCGCTCGATCCGTTCAACCCCCCTCCCCCCCCAACCCCCCCACTTGTTCTGCCTTATTGCGTAACCAAATGACGGCCGGAAGGGTGGGGAGGGGGTGTCCGCACCTTACCGAGGGGGTTGCTCCTTGATAGGTAGCGACATTTCCGCGGACCCTACCGACTTGACAAACCACTTCGTCGTGGTGACGCGCACCAGGCCGACAGCAAGCTTGATGCAGCGAGCCTGCTGTGGGTCAACCACACCACCCATCGCTTTCCGAGCTACTAGTTGTCGCGATTTTGCACTTAGGCAAAATTGTCACCTTGCCAAAGTCAGCAAGGCACCATGACCAAGGACACAGACGATGACCCGCCACCACCACCACCGGATGACGAATCCTTGTCATCATCCGGGGAAGAAGGAGATGGTGACAAGCGCAAGAAGATGCCGTCGGTAGTGTGGATGAACTTCAAAGTAATCAAGGGGCTGGTGGAGAGGAAGGCAAAATGCCTCTTGTGCAACAAGCGGCCAGAGGGCTATTCCTGCAAAGATGGCAACACCTTCAATATGTGGAAACACCTGCGCAACCGTTATAAGCAGCAGTACAAGGAGGCAAAGGAGCAAGATGCACGGAACCAGTTGAGTGGCGCCACGACAAACGCGGTTACCGTGGCCATTGAGGCTTCCACCGAGGCCGCAGGTCTAGAGAACAGCATGATAGCGCGAGGCGTGACTGGGGTTGGCGTTGTTTTCAACGAGCGCTACTTCCAATCGTGCATATGGAAGCACGTCATCGACAAGAACGTCTCATTCTTGTCGATGGAGTCGGACTGGCTAGATTCGGCATTTTTCCACTACAACCCAAGCGCAGAGCCGCCGGGACGCATGACCATCAGCCGGCAGATTCTTCTTGCGGCCGCGGCTTTCAGGGCGCGGATAAGGAAGCAATTGGATGGTGTGGATTCGGCCATCTCTTTCACCACTGATGGGTGGAAGAGCGACGCCAACATGAAGTACCTGGGAGTTACGACTCACTCGGTCGACGATTACAAGCTCATGGACTACTCCCTCTCTTTCCTGGCCATTCCTGTGAGTCCAACTGCTGAAGTTCTCTTTGAGGCACTGTCGCGGGCGATGAAGGACTGGGGGCTATGGGATCGGGTTTTTTGCCTCACCGTAGACAACAAGAGCACCAATGACTCGTTGATCGACAACTACATCATCCCACAGCAGCCGGCCTTTGCCAAGGCCAGCCACATCCGCTACCTTGGCCATGTGATGAACTTGGTCATGCAGGACCTCATCATGCTGACGCAGATCGCTGAGATTGTGTCGAAGTGCCGTGCAGTCGCGGTCTTCGCCACTCGCAGCACACCAAGTGAACAGTCGCTCATTTTACAGGTGACAGCCGCTGGGCTGAAGTACGAGTCTCTCCACCTGTACACGGAGACCAGGTGGAACTTAACCCTTGACATGTGTGCATGGGTGTTCAGGCTGCGGGATGTACTTGAGGGGTGGCTGAAGGGCTATGGACGGGACGGTGCAGTGTTGCTCCCCGTGTTCGAGGAGTGGGAGCTTGTTGCATTGGTCATTGCCATTCTGAAGCCGTTCAAGTCCGACACGGACACAAGCAGCGATAGCAAGTATCCTACGTTGTCTCTGGTCATCCTCTTCTACGACAGCATCCTAGACAAGCTGGCAAAGTGGCTGGTCAAGTCAATGCGGCCGAGCGGAAGAGCAGGCAGCGCGGCAAGGCAGGAAAGCTTAACGACAAGGAGCTTATGCTTGTCAGCACGAAGGGTGGCTTCACTGACGCCTTCGATAAATTGGAGAAGTACGCTTGGCTGTGCACCAATCGGCATCTTCTGGCAACGGCACTGGACCCGCGGTTTCGCCTGCAGCACTACCCAATCACGCACAAGCTCATGAAGGTTCTGATGCTGGCCGATCTTAAGGTGCGCATGACAGAGTTGTTGCGGCCTTATCACGACAAGGTGGAGGTGGTGCATGAGGCTGCTGATACAGCAACATCAAGTCAGGGCAACACCACGACCACAAACATCAGTGGTGCAGTGGTGAGTCATTTCTGGTGCTCATTTATGTTGCCTAACAAAAAATTCCACATTTTCACTTATCCGTCTCTGTTTCTAACCCGGGTTCCCTGTTTTTAAGAAATGTTTTTGGTGCATTGCAGGTGATCATGCTTCAGGTCAACTCACAGCAAGGCTCAAGTGGAGCTGCCGCCGGTGCTGGATCCTCCTCCCAGGTGCTACCCATGACTGTCCTTTTTGCACAATTCAACAGTTTCTGTTCACTTGTGGTGAAATGCACATTTGTTTCATTATCTTGTCTGCAGTTTAAGTAGTGTTTCACTCTGAGGAATTTTTTAAAATTCTGCTTCAGTTTCTCTTCAGTTGCATATTGTTGCATCTTCGGTTAGAGAGCTCTGCAGTTTTTTTGTCTTTTGCATACTCCTGTTCAGGACTGCAGCTTGCTTAAGCATCTAACAAACTGCACTTGCATGCATGTTTGACACACATGCATGTGTGCGCATGCTGCAGGCTGGCACAAGTTGCAGGCTGAGGCCCCGCCCTCCGACAGAAGACAATGAGCTCATGGAAGCTGCACATGCTGACCCGTACACCGACATGTTCATGGCGCCACGACCGGCAGAAGTGGAAGAGGAGGAGTTGGGCACACTGGAGGCAGAGGTCTCAAGGTGTGCTGCCCTCGAAAACAAGGAGCAGAAAACCAAGGTGCTGAAGTACTACAAGAAGGTGGCAAAGGCGTTCCCAACGTTCCATCTCGCAGCCATGGACCACTTCGGTGTGCCCGCCACGTCGACACCATCAAAGCGGCTCTTCTCCTTGGGACGCCACGTTGTCACCAACTTTCAGCAGTCACTGGCCCACCTGAATGTTGATAACCTCCTCACCATGGAGAGCTGGATCAACGAGCCGAAATTCCGCCACTTTCCGGTCAGCCCACATGGCGTCGTGGCAGAGGAGCTCATCGCGAAGAGAAGAGGATGAACGATCTCCGCAAGAAGGCGGAGTTGGAGCAGTTGGTGGGTGAAGCAGCAGCGATGTTGGAAGGTTTGGAGATTTTTAAGTTGAATGACGACGAGGAGATGGAGAATGCAACGGGGAACGACATGGAGGATGAGGAGGAGGATTGAGTAGTGTAGAAGGGATCAACTTCAGTCCATTGCAAAGCTTCTGTCATTCCATTGAATGCAATGATGTTTGACATCTCCACTGTTTGTTGCTCTCAATTTCCACTGTATGTTGATGCAATGTAATGCAATGAATTGCATGTTTGTCTACAGTGTTCAAATGTTCATTGAAAACATGCAGACAATCCATGTATTGTGTCATGTGAAGCATGGTAGAAAGAAAACAAATAATGTACACGGGTCTTGTGTGCTGTGAGACATGAATCTAACATTATGTTAGAAGTGTACAAGTGCAAAGAACCAGAGACTTTTGTAACTACATAGGTTCATTTCATAGCACAAGAAGTGTACAGGTGCTGAAAACCTGTCTATGTGGTTTGAAAACAAGGTAAAACATATGTTGTAAAATGTCAGAAACTTGGGTACCGTGGATGGTATGGTAGACGCAATCACTGTCTGAAGACAATGTGGTGTAATCGTCAAGAATCGCGATACTACAAGGCATCGCGATACTTGGCTTGGGTATCACAATTCCAATTCTGCCTTGTGGCACCGCCTTGCGATCCTGATTCTGCTCAGAGAATTGCGATTCAGCATCGATGTGCACCCTTAGTAGTGCAACTCGCGACTCCAACCGGTGGCAGTCCGACGGTGGTACAGGAGTCCCATATGGATCGGGATGCATCTACCGGACTTTTACCGGGGTTTGTGCAGCAGGCTCATACCACCGCGTCAGAGGTTACAATGCAAGAGACATGCATGTTGTAAAGGTCGACATCCACGCTCGGGTAGGAGGCAGACGTTCTGTTGCAGCAGATTATATCAAGAGGAGTGCACGCCCCGTGTCCCTAGGTGGTGCCACTCGCGACTCCAACCAGTAGAAGCCCGACGGTGGCACATGAGTCTCGTACGACTTTGGATGCCCCTTACGGACTTTTGGGGGCATTGGTGCACGAGGCTCACATCAGCTCGGCAGCGGTTGCATTGCAGGAGCAGAGGGGACAAGCTGGTCTTATAGATGTTGAAGGATTCTTGAGAGCGGCATTACTGAGAGATGTCACTGGGATATGTGCTGTAACAGATACGGCAGGCTTGACCTTGTCATCGGCGCTACCTGTGGATCAGCTTCGGTGTCAGGAGTGGCACATGTTTCCATTGTCTGCAGGATTCAGCACACANCACATGAGTCTCGTACGACTTTGGATGCCCCTTACGGACTTTTGGGGGCATTGGTGCACGAGGCTCACATCAGCTCGGCAGCGGTTGCATTGCAGGAGCAGAGGGGACAAGCTGGTCTTATAGATGTTGAAGGATTCTTGAGAGCGGCATTACTGAGAGATGTCACTGGGATATGTGCTGTAACAGATACGGCAGGCTTGACCTTGTCATCGGCGCTACCTGTGGATCAGCTTCGGTGTCAGGAGTCGCACATGTTTCCATCGTCTGCAGGATTCAGCACACACGGAAGAGCAGTGACACACATGACAGATTCAGATGATGGGCCTCACTCCATCATCGAGCGGGTGACAGCAACCAGTCTTCCTAGCGAGATGGTGTGTGAGCGCCAGCTACACTTACTGGTCGCCTTGACGGGCATTGTCGAGCCGGAGTCCTACAGAGGTGTGTCCACTTTGCCGGAAGTTTAGGACGATGTTGTGGATACGACCATGCCGATGGAGTAGACTCGTCAACAGGAGCTAAGTTGTGTCCTCGCGTGTTCAACTCTTGGTGACCCTCCTGATCACATCAATATTGAGAGTGGTAGTACCTATACGGACGGCATTTCCACGTGCTCCATGCAATCTGATGACTCTTCCTTCTCCTTCTCTCTAGGCATGTGACCACTCACCCCTCGTGCAAGAGACACGAGCTAGCTGTGGTGGGGATACGCCACCTTTAGTTGTGTCCGAGTGTGTAGCATCTTAGCACGTTGCAAGTTTGGTTGACCCCCAGGTGGATGCATCGGCACCAGCTCCATCTCCTTCAGCAGTAGAGACGCAGATGGAGTTGTACTCATGAGTTTTGCAGTCTACATGTGCAGCATTCAGTGAGGAACAGTTGATCCTACGTGAGGCAGACATGGGCCACCTCCACATGTCCGAGGCAGATTACATTCACCTATAGGAGCATGTAATGATGCTCCAACGAGAGGTGATGGCAGCGCGTGAGCGACTATCAGAGCATAGCACCAGTACTATCAACACAAGCTTTCAACAACCAGGATCTCGCACACCCATACTCGGGGAGGATCTTGTACTAGATCCGAGTATGACACCCGATGGAGACACTACCACAGGAGAGGTGAGCATGCCTTTAGTTTTCGCCATCCTTGTTCCTGTCGACTCCATCATCGCTCCTCTTTCTTCAGCTGCTGCCATCACTCACCTTCATCCATCTACTTCAGCTGCTCCATCGTCATCTTCGTCCGTGTCTAGTGGTCCAGTTCATCATTCTCGCCCTCCTCCTCGGAGGCGAGCTCCGCCACTTCATCCACGCCTGCGTGTTGCTCAGCCATTCCCTTTCCTCCGGCATACACAAATACATTGCTATACACCAGAGAGATGAGAGACTGTGAGTTGGGACCCTGGGCAGTCACACAAGGACTGGTACACTCCAAGTGGTGCAGGGGCGACGTGAGGAGTCGTAGTTAGGGACAGCACATCGTCTTTGAGCGTGGGAGAAGACTCATACGTGACAGGGGGGGGGCTATGTTTGTGTGATGGGAGACCACATGATTCATCGCCCAGGATCTGTTTAGCTACGGTATCGGCATCTCCCTTAAGGACATCGCCGCCACGTTCATTTGCCCATGAGGAGTGTTGTGTGGACCTCGACCTGACGCGACGTCATGAGAGATGCATGGCGAGGGGTCAATGCTCTGCTATGAGCATACTATAGCAGTCGGCGTGTGGCTCATGCTACGTGCATAGACATCTACATGTGGATGATAGCTCTCTGTTGGTTGAGACTTGGACACTTGGTGGGTTGTACTAGTGTCACAAGGAGACCATGTCATCGTGTGTCTTGGTGAGTGGCATGTGCATGCGAGCTGGATTGCTCGTAGTGGTCAAGACCCGGACACATAGTGAGTTGCACCCGTGTTACGAGGAGATCCCCCTATGATCATGTGTGTTGGTTGATGATGCTATTGTGGCTGGCATACGGACACCTGTTGGATTTCTCGTGGCGGTCGAGACCCGGGCACTGGTACCGCCAGTGTCACCAGGAGACCCTCTTGTTCTCTGACTTTTGAATGATGTGCATGACTCCTTGGATGGTCAAGTCCCATACACTTGGTAGGATGCTCCAGTGTCATGAGGAGACCTTCCGACCTTCATTATGCTTGAGAGGGAGATCGGGCCTAGCCTCTATGCTTGGATGGACATTAGAAGTGTGAGTGTGTGTGTGTGTGTGTGTGTGTGTGTGGTTGACAGGTGCATATTCTAGTAGGGCATACGCTGCTCTTCCATGCCTTCGTTCATTTGTTTTGGCATTGACGGCTATGTCTGCCAGGAGGAGTGTTGGTTTGTGTGGCTTACAGTCGTCACGACCGACGCCGGTTGATTACCCATATACCCCATATAGGTGATATAGGGTATAGGAGAGCGTGATGACACGACGGGCCTCCGGAGTGTCTTGATACTTCGCTAGCACCTACGAGAGCATCGGCAAGACGCGGTCGATGCGTTCCGGCAGCTCTGTTGGCTTGTTGGAAGGTAGGAGAGTTTTTGGATGGGTTGAGACACGTGCACCCGTTAGACTGTATTGGTGCAACAAGGAGATTTGATGACTGTAGTAGTACTTCCGATGTTTGAAAAGCCATTTGCGATGTCTGAACGCTGATTCCAAGTGTTTCTAGCACTGCTCGTATTTTCTCGGTGGTCGAGATCTGGGTACTCAGAGAGTTATTCCGGTGCCTCGAGGAGACCACCTTTGTTGTTCACGTGGTACATGTAGTGGGATCTCGCCGCTGAATCGTTTGGACTTAGTGGGGGTGACGGGGCCGGTGCGGCTAGCTGTCGGCGCCCCTATATACGCCCGCTAGGGGCTCATTTGTTATCTCTCCTTGTTCTTTCATGTTATGCATTCCAGACATAGCCAAAATCTTGTCGATTTGCATTGCACTCACACACAAAGATCATGTTCGTGTTTGCATGAGCCTGCATGCCCTAATTAATTCTAACTCCGTTAAAGCAGATGAAGACATAGATTACATAATGGAGGACATCCTTGGCCATCGATGATGTGGCAAGAGAACTGAATATCTTGTTAAATGACACGGCTACAACCGCGCACAACAGTTGGGAACCCTACGACAACCTCCGCGACGTTGTTATCGAATTGATGGATATTGTGGCCATCCCTTGGCTACATCTGTACGCGCACGGGGAGGTCGCGGCTAAAAGGGGGGAAGCGTTACGTACTATACGTACACGAGTCCTTAATCTTTCCTTGTTTTCATTTCTGTCATTTCACAAATAGCCCACCGTGCGTCAGGACCTTGATTTTCACTCAGAATGTCGAGGGTCATTTGGCAAACTGCCCTTGCCCTCCGATGTTGTTGTACCCATGCACTACCTCACTGACTCATGCTGTGACCTCTTGGCTGGTGTACATGCTCGTGCAGGCAACTAAGTAGATGGACGTTGATGCCGTCGGGGTGCTGTTCGGTGGACAGGACGTGTGGCCGTGGATCTGAGCGTGTTGTTCTCCTCCTCCTTGTGCTTTTGACACTTCACCCTCATACAACCAGCTCCATCGGCAGCAACCTTGGTTGTCACGTCATCAGTAGTCGTAGTTGGCTCTCAGGAGCAGTGTAGTCGACGCCTGAGTTGGGGTAGCCATAACCCCTCTTAGCTATTTTTCTTGCTAATTCTGAATGCACGACTGCACTTGTAGCATGGTTGTTTTGGTATGGTCCAATTTTTAGGCAAAACAGACAATGCCCGAGTTTTCGGCTGTCTGGTGACTTGCAAGGCTCACCTAGGAAATTCTGCCAGACAGGATAATGCTAGGATTTTTCTCGTTGGCTGGTTTTCTGAGTAACAAGCCTCACAGAGCTGAGGTGAGGCTAGAACTTGGAGGGGTCTCAGTTAGTTGCTCGTTCTTCATTCCTCATCAGTCATTGCTTCATTCCAGCTCCTTTCTGGCGCTATCTTTGGCGCATGCACTTTCGAGTAACAAACCAGAGCCCAACCTACACACTAGCTAGTTCCTTTTTGGTATCAGAGCCATAGCACAGCAAACGCAGCAGCAACAGTAGTGACGTACAGGCTCCTCACTACGGTGGCGGACCTCCCATACGTGCCAATGCAGGGGGAACGCCGCCAGATTTTTTCTGGCAGCAGTGACCTGCCTGGTGGCGGCGTCAGAATTTTTTCCACAGCCAGTGGGCCAGGAGACAAGCTGCCTGATTTTTTCCGGCAGCTCTGACCCCCACATTTGACGGAGGGAGGTGAGCGGCCAGCGCAACGACGTCACGCAACGTCACATCACGCACCTACTGGCGATGACGCACGTGGCGACGTCAACCAGAGGTGTGAGTGACCCACAGTAGTAGCAGCAGCAGTAGTAGCAGTAGCAATAGCGGCAGCAGAAGCAGCAGCGGCAGCAGTAGCAACAGTAGCAACAGCAACAACAGCAGAAGCAACAGCAGCAGAGACGTAGTAGTAGCAAGAGCAGCAGGTGTAGTGTCAAACACAGCTGCAACAGTAACGAGCAGTAGTAGAGGCATCGGTAGACACCTAAGAGGGAGAGGAATGAGGCAAGAGCACCTTTTGTAGCTACTGCCCGATCTTTGCACCTTCCTGGAAGCCGCACAGACAAGGAGGAGACGCAGAACCAAATCGCGTCAGCCACCCACGTCCCCTACGCCCGACTGCACCAGACTCAAATGGACGTCCAAAATTACGCGCGTAGACTCGTTGGAAAGCTTAGACTACAAGCTTTCCATAGCCACCATACTCAGCTCGTTCAGTGGTCTGTAGCCTCCAGAATAAATCGTCCCGCATCTCAGATCCAGAACTTTTTAATATCTTGAGCTGAGCACATTTTTAGGTCGTTTTGGTACTTTTCTTCATGTTTTCAAGACAAGACTTCCACCACTGCATTCAACACAATAAGGCGCACCTGTGGTCCAATTTTTTCTTGATTTGGACAACCTTGTCTTTTAGGTGTTGAAATAATAAGAAATAAAATTTCAGCACATGGTCAAGTTTCTGGATTGGAGGTCAACGGTTGCCACCATTCCAAATCAGCAAGAAATTCTGTCAGATTTTTTATCGGACCACTTTCATTGTCCAACTCTTAATGGAAGGAAGACCGTGCACCAACCCGGCATGGGGCAGTAGCAGTGGCAGCGGCAGCAGAAGCCGCGGAAGCATTAGCAACAGAAGCACCAGCACCAGCATCAGTAGCAACAGTAACAGCACCAGTAGCAGCAGCAATAACAATAGCAACGGTAGTAGCACCAGCAGCGACAGGGCAGTAGTGGCAACAACTACAGTATTAGCAGTAGCCATAGCGACAGCAGAGGCGTCAACAACCCTAGCAGCAGCGACAATGCCTAGCTAGGGCAATGCCGTCGGTACCCAGGATAGCTCTGCAAACCCACCCGCAGCAAATCCCGTAGCGGAATTGCACCGCCAGGTTGATGAGCTGCGCCAGATGCTTGCACCAACCAATACCAATCAAAGTGTCCTCCCAAGAGAGCCTGGTCCTACTGACTGAGGCACCGCAGATAGCCACACAACAACAGGTGCGGCAACAGCAGCACACGGTTACCAGCGTCCTAGGCGCTTGAGCGGCTGGTCCCTCTCGGCGCAAGGACTTTGAGTCTCCTCCTCTTACCCTCGTCAGAGATGAGCAGTTCTTGTCTTGGGAACGGCTGTACCACATCTGGACACGGGGGGAGGGCCTGTGGCCGTACTACACCCTTCCGCAGGACGACGCCTTCTCGGAGCAAGCGCTTGAGGCTGGCGGTGCCATTTGCGCACTCATCCTCGATGCACCGTATGCTAACTGCACTACCCTGGAACCATTTCTTAGTGACCCCGCTGATGATACCAGCGCTGATCCCCTATGGGCATGGGACACATTGATACGGTCGTATAGCGCCTCCGGCCAGGCAGCTATCAGTCACCTCCAGAAGAAGTTCAACTCCCTTCACGGGAGTCCGAATCCTTTACCACCTGCTGGCGCCGTGTACACGATAACCTACACCGCCTCAAGACAGTCATGCCTCCCCCGCTTGTTGCCTTCCTCACCATCAAGAAGGGTGCCACTCCTGAGTTTACAAACATTTTCGTCCCCTACGGCCTATCCATCCTCAAGGCGCTGGCGCCCCAGGGTACCTTGATGACCTGGGCATACAACCTCATCCTCAGCATGGAGGAAGTACACAACGACACAAAACTTTAGCGTGGTGGCTCTTTTGCAACCGCTCCTTCCACCTCTGCCGGCTCCTGTACCCCTTCCCCGGGCACGTCCTCCTCCGACAGCGTCAAAGACAAGGGAAAGAAGGACGGGAAGGGAAAGGGCAAGGGGAAGCAGTCTTCCTCCGGTGGCACCACCTTGATGTGCCACAAATGCAGCCAGACGGGGCACGAATGGTACTCGTGTCCCATCCTTACTGACGTGGCCCGCATTGTCGCCACCTTGAACCATTAGCGTGAGCGTTGCCTTGGTACCTCCATTGTCGGTGGTGATATGGAGTCGGCCCGCTGCCTCAGCAGCAAACTCCGCAAGCCTGTGACGATCATCGTGAATTACCCTCACGGCGACGTCATCCGGCTCGTTCTTGCGGGAACTTCCCACGTGGCTGCTTTTGGTGCCTTTGCTGCTCTCGGCAAGCTTGCTGCTGTCGGCAGCTTCGGGCGATGCGGCGAGCAATTTGCCCTTCTCGAGCAATCGACTTGAGTTCACCGCACGACAATGGCAATGATTGCGATCCTCATCGCATTCTCCATCATCGGCGTCGTGCTCTTCGTTAAGGTCCACGCCCATGTGGTCCTCCTCGAGCACGTCGTTCGTCGCCTGGGGGCGCCCACGTGGGCGTCAACGCGCTCGCCGAGCACTTCTTCGGCTTCCGCACGCTTCTCGGTGTTGCCGAGGTTGGCGTCGGCTGCCTTCGGTGATACGGTTGCCTTTGGTTTGGCAACCGTGCTCGCGGCAACGGCTCCCAAGATTTGGAGTCCACCGAGGGCATGTGGTGATGCCATCACCACCTTGCCCTTGTTGGTCTTTGACAGCCCGGAACTTGCCATCTCGTCGCCCGTGCAACTAGCACGTGAAAGTCGTGGGGATCGCCATACAACTTCGAGGAGGGATCGCCTCCCACAATTTCTTTGCTCTTACGATTGGTGAGGCGATTATAAACTTAATTTCTATTTTCCTAGGTCTCCAAGTCGGCACAAGGGCGTGGATTTCGAAAACTAGTCTTCCTAAGCCATTACTCACTGCAATTGGAAGCTACTATGATAGAGGAAAACAGAAAATTAGAATACAAGGGAATGACAAAAAATGTGAGTGCCGCTCACAAAACAAGGACAAACAATGAGAAAAGGGTTCTAGCGAGTCCTCGCGACTCCTTCACTCCCTCTCCTAACTTCTTATCCTCCCCTCGTCTTCTTGTCTTCTTTGGCCTCCTCTCGAGTCTTCTTTGTGCGTCTTGTGCCCCTTTGCAAGGTCTTCCTTGAGTCGTCGGCGTTGGGGAAGTCGCCAAAAATCTTCAAGGTGTTTTCCTCCCTGTTTTTAGGGTGCTCCCAGGTGGTGAGGGCTCCTCGCCTTGCGTAGAAGCGCTGTCCCAATTCTTGGATGAAGGAGGCTGGAAGGGAACCTGGAAATGGAGGCAAATTGGTGATTTTTTAGGGTGGGCACTCCCCACCCCGTCTTAGAAAAATCCACCTGGCTCCCTGGAGTGAAGGAGAAACTCAAGGGAGATGGGAGGGTGAATTACAGCTCCTCAAGAGATTTCCAACACAGTTTTCGGTGCTTGGAGCGGATTAGAATGGACGTAGTAGTCCATTCTGATGTTTGTGCTGCTGTTTGAAGCTGCTGGCGGCATTTTATATACGATGTAGCCACCATTTCTGTCAAACCCTAAGTCGCGGGGGTCGTCTGGCTCTGAGAACCATTGTAACAAGTCAAGTCTCCAGCTCTTGCTCTGAACTCGTCGTTGGAGTTCGCAAAGCCGGGTTCTTAGTCCGTGTCAGGGGTTTACCCCCTTCGCAGGACTAAGGGGCAATCGTCATCAAGTACCCAGAGCAGGGAGACTCAAATGTTTCGAGTCTCCGAAGGCTCATTTCCGTTTTTAGCCTTACCTCTTTTTTGGGACCCAAACCGGGGTTTTTTAAATCTCGAATTCGTACTTTCACTTGAGGTTTTATGTTATTTTTATGTCTAAGTTTGTCGCAAACAAACTTTGATTTTTTTTTTTTACAATTTGGCACGAAATCGTCACGTGCGAGGCACGCTGGCGATTTCGCGCCAGCTTTCTCTCGTCTCTTGGCCCTCGCCCCCCTCCCTTGTCCTCGCTTGCTCGCTCGCGAGGAGGATGAGCGGGGGCGAGGGCACGAGGCCACGAGGCCTTGCCCTTGAGGCCCTCGCGTCCCCTCAGCCGCCGATCGGGATGAGGCCGCCATCGACGGCCGGCGGCTGGTCGGCTGGTGGCCGACCGATCACTCGGCCGGCGGTGAGCTGGTCGACGGCCAGCGAAGTGTTGGCCGATGGCCAGTCCTCGCTGACGCGAGGAGTGGTGCGCAACCAGCCCTCGCTTCAGCGAGGAGGGAGGGCCGAACTGGCCCTCCCGCTACATCTGGCATGTCCGCCGTCGATCTTCGAAGCCTTCTGATTCCTCGGCGGAGCTTCTTGATCTGACCATTCACGAAGGGACTCCAAAAATTTCAATGAAAAATTCAATCGAAGATCCTGACCACGTCTTCTTTGTAACTGGACACTTGAATATATGTGTTCGATCGTTTCGACACTTGTCATAGAAGTTCACTTATCGCTAATTACAAATTTCTCAAGTGTCTCAAATTTTGAAGCATGTTCTGCCTCGCAAATCCTAGATGTTCACTATCTACACTACGTTTGGCATAGCATAAATGGGGGGGTGATTTGAAGATAGTTGGCAGAGGATGGGGGTAGGATTGAAAATGTTTTGATTTTTGGGTTTACGTTGTATTTTCTTCCGTGTCCTATGCACGCGCGTAGAGTCGCTTTACTGGCAGCGCAGGTTGGTGAGCTTCAAAAGGCGCGAACGTTCACTAACTCCTTGGACATCGCAAACCAACCAACCCAACTACCACCGCTTTCACCCCACCAACTTCCGGCGGCCGACAGGCGCACAGTGCCAGGCGTTCTTGCTAACTCCGCGTGCCAATGCATCGTCCTGCGGTCAAAAACCGCTGTGGGTCGGTCGTGACGACCCCGATGGTTCCGTCGGGCTTGGTGATGTGGCGAAGACGATGCGAGGCATCCTCTCGTCGATAGAGATCCTTCCTTCATTGCGTCCTCAACCATTGGCAAACCCTTCGGGATGTGGCAAACCTCGAAGGGTTCTGGCTTCTTCCTGTTTGCATCATCCAGCCCCGATTGAATCCCACTAGCTGCTTCGAACGCTAGCATGCCCAGATCCGGGATGGACGCTTGCCCATCTGCTCCAGGCCAAACCTCGGGCCTCCCCCGAAACCTTCGCATGAGCACCCCATGCACCGTTGAGCATGCTGTGACTACTGGCACACATCCTCTTCCCCTCGCCCCGTTTCACCTGGATGCCATGTCACCGGCAGCGTACATTCGGACGCCGCTGCCCCCATCACATCCAACGCCTGCAAGGTCGCCGTCTGACCGAATGCCACAGCGACATCGGCATCTTCCACGCCTTGACCGTCGGGATCTCACAGCGTCAGGTGAAAGCCTTCATCTCACTTCTTCTGTCCTGCATCCTGGTGCCATGCCGCTACGTCAAGAGGCAAGAGCTGTGACCCAACACGCCCGACTGCTGACTACCCGGCTGGGGTCCGGCCTCAACTACTCGCAAGCCCCGTCTCCCTCCCGCCAGCTCTTCGCTTGGAAGCGCTGCGATCACTGAATGCCCCGGAGCGACGCCGTGAGATCTTTCATGCCGGCATGACTCCTGGTCTGGTTGTCTTTCCTTGTTGAGGCGCTTTGTTCGGCTTCGCATCCAGCGTCGTGCTCAGCTTCAAGGTCCGAGAATGAACGGCCGTGGTTTTTTTTTTTCTCTCCAGGAACTTGAACTCGCCTACGACAGTATCTGGGAAGAGTTCCTCGTAGGAGCCCTGGCCAGAACTCCTTGAACAGCCCTCCGCCTGCGATCTACGGCTTGACATCGAGGTTGAGACAGCTCCTTCTCTGGGCTTGGCCTTCCAGTAACATCGGGTCTTTGGC